>JAHXMU010000591.1:0-24837 GCA_019455685.1 Philornis downsi
GCAAATTGGTGTCTTCAAATCCACTATGCAGCGAGTTTTGACGAAAGATTTGAATCTTCATGCATACAAAGTTCAATTGAGTCAGGAACTGAAGCCAGCTGACCATGGACAGCGAAGGGAGTTCGTTAATTGGGTATTGAAGAGACAACATGAAAATGCTGATTTTGCCGATAAAATCATCTTCAGTGACGAGGCCCATTTCCATCTTGATGGCTTCGCCAATAGGCAGAATTGTCGCATTTGGGTTGAGGAAAATTCTCAAGTGATTCACGAGAAGCTAATGCATCCTCAACGTGTCACTGTATGGTGTGGATTTTGGGTTGGAGGAATCATTCGACCTTTTTTTGTGAAAATGAGGCTTGGTATCGGAAAATGGTGTTCGGTATCGTGAAATGATAACCAGTTGTTTCGTGCCTAGAATTGAAGAAATGAATGTGGAGGCCAGTGGTTTCAACAAGACGGCGCCACATGTCATAACCAGCCAGAGAAACAATTCAATTGCTGCACCAGTCATTTAAATTTTGCTTTCTTGTTGGGACGCCCTTTAGAATATAATGCGCAGTCGACATGTGGCCTGTAGCGCACATAGCGAATTGCCGATTCGTTTGTGATATATCGCATAGAACAGTTCCTTTTATTGAATGTAAACTACTTCAAACTGTGTCACAAACCAGCAACACTTTAATGTTTTTCGTCGGCTGTTAACAGTCGCGGTATCCACTTAGAAAACATCTTTCTTGTGTTAAAATTTTCATCCCAAATAGTTAATAAACTGCCGTTTGACATCATTGAGGTAACAGCTATATCTTTCAATTTAATTCTTCAATTAACGATAATAATTTGCAGATGTTTGTAGATCCAATGTGATCAACGTCCCTGATGTTCGTACGACCTCGCTTAAAATCAGCATATTATCGGCAAAGAGTTGTTTTCGACGCAGAAGAGTCGCCGTAACACTTTTCAAGTTATTGCTGAGCTTGAGCGGTATTTTTCTATCAAAATAGAATGTCTGATCAGAACGCGAAATTCTTTTTACTATTGTGGCTGCCGATCGTGGCAGACCATCGAATCTTTCTTTGAGCTGCCGTCACATCGATGTATCTAAAGGACATTTCAAGCAGTGGAGTAATGAACATGTGCAGTGAACTAACTTTCGTAATCATCATTGTATCGTAACTCCCGTTGCGGTAAATCAAAAATGTAATGTTCGTAAGCTTATGCAGTGTGAGAAATTCTTCGATATTCCCACTCATGAGATGTAAGAAAATTTGTTATTTGTTTATATAAAAGACGTCAATTTAAGGACCCTAACTTAAACACTAATAAACGAATTGATACAAAATTTTGACAAACGTCGTTTGGATATATTCGCTTTCTACAAAAGATACGTATTATTTTGTTAGAATCGACATCTGTATGTTAATCCTGGGACTTATTGACCGATATATTACGAAAGGAAAATAGCAGAATTAAGTTTATTACACAATTCTCAATAAATATAATATATAAATGCGGAATACTTTAATTTATAGTACACAAAATATATTTCAGCTCTTTTTTTTGTGTAAAGCTGATTTACGGTATGGAATGGCATTGATAAAAACTGTGTCTGTAGACAATTCGCGTCATAATCTAAGGTCACCGTATAATTAATGGTGTGTACTATCGGCCAAATGTAATGTGTAAACATTCCCGTATTTCAAATGAGGATCAGCTAATATTCTTCGCCGTGTTTTTTTGTCTATATTTCTCCCTTACATAAATATGTTACTCCTTTCGTAAATGCTGATCGCTGATCATTATCTTACTCCCTCTCCGGATAGGAACAAATAAATATCGGTAATTATTTTTTCATTTAATTGCTTTCAGCTGAATTGGTGATAATCGTTTTATTACGTGCTTTTAATTTAAACTAATTTTGTGGCTTAAGAGTGAAATTGCGTTTCAAATGCGTTACATTCATAGGAATTAAATACAAATAAAACCCTTATATTTTTTCTTATTTTGAACATTAAATGGTTCCAAACTATAGTCTCACACAAAAATGATAGTAAACATAAATAGCAGCTAAATAGTTGTGAACAAACCATTTTTGAAAAGTCATTTGTAATATCATTTCACCCTCACCGCTCCACCAGCAATTTCGATGGAAGGCTGCATAAGATTGATGATCTTCTAACAGAGTGTTTTATATACGAAATAATTACTCAGTTGCTACTAAGAGGGCTGGTGTCTCTTTACGGTGGAACTTTAATAAAGCATATAAATACCAAATTTAAAGAGACAACAGCAAATTTGTCATATAACATTTAGGCGAAAACAAGAAATTAACTTTAATTTTATTGTGTGAGCCAGCGTAATCAACGAAACAGGCAACCAGACAACCAACTAACATTTGTTTATGCGGATGCGGGTTATACGCATTTTAATTGTTGTCTACTCGATAGATAGTCGTCGTCGTACTTTTATCGCTTTTATGCCACCACTACTAAGTTATATGGCGGCTATTAGAGTTGCCGCTATTTTGTTATGGCTGTTGCTGTTCTTGTTGTTGTTGAAACATGAATCGTTGAAATATCTCTAGCCAATACCCCCAAAAGCAAAAGGCGTTAACCATACCCGCTACTGTGGACAACAAACAGCTCTCAACAAAAAAAAAGAAGAAAAAAAATATCATACAGCAGCGATCAAACAAGCAACAAAGTGTTCAAGTCTCCCCCAAGCTGTCCAAGAGTATCAGCGGAACTTTGTTTCTTCTATGTATCTGTTGAGCTAACCAAGTCTCTGTATACAAAGCTGCTGAAAGAGGTTTAAATCTTTCGTTTTCGTATGTTGGTACGGGTTTGCATATTTCTTAGCGATTTTTTTCTCGGATTTAAAGAAGAAAAGAAAAAAAAAACCAAAACTGAAAAAGAAACGAAACAAATGGTTTCCATGATTGAAACATGAATTTATTGGTCTACATCATGCCACAATCAATTGACAACCAATCGTAATTAAATCACATTCATTCGAATTCCAATTGAATGCCCAACTTAGACACAACAATGTAGCGTTCTGTGGACGATCTTTGTGCTGGCTGGCCGGTTAATTATAAATATTTATATTTTGTTATTGAATAATAAATAAATATTAATATTGTGTACATATTAAGTTGCAAAATACTCAAAATAAATACAAATAAAAGAAATCGTCTCTTTCTCTGTGTGATTTTTCTTTTTTAAATAATAGCTGAGTGATTTAATTTCAAGTCCTTCAAAGCCTTTCGCGAAACGTTCCAGTAATCATGAACTATTTAAGCAATTTTAAAAGTATTTTTCATTTATTTGCAAACTGAAATTTTTTTTATAATATTGTAAAATACAAAAAAAGTTTATTCTAAATCTAATTTAAATAATTTAAGAAAGCAAAAAAAAAAAACAAAAAAAAAAATAAATAAATAAAAAAATAAATAAAGAAATAAAAATAAAAAAATAAATAAAAATAAACAAAATAAATAAAAAAAATAAATAAATAAATAAATAAAATAAATAAATAAATAAAATAAATAAATAAACAAAATAAATAAATAAAATAAATAAATAAATAAATAAAATAAATAAAAAATACAACTACTAGTTTGTCACATTGCTAAAATTAATTAAGAAATAACAATAATAATAAAAAAATAATAATAATAAAAAAAGAATAATAACAAACAAAAAATAATAATAATAATAATAAAATAATAATAATAAAAAATATAACAACAATAAAAAAAATAATAATAATAATAAAAATAAAATTAAATACAAAAATTACTGATTCTTCAAATTGCTAAAATTCTACATTGATTCCAACATAGTATTCATCATTTCGCAATAGGCAAAACATTGATAAGAAGTGAAATGTGGAAATGTGTCTGAAACGAAAGATATTATGAATAAACCAATGCCTTCCAAGGGAGAAAATCTTTTTGAGGAATTTGTTGTCCCCAAGGCTATCAAACTGAACTGCCCTCTATACCAATATATCTTAAATTGCCAGTGTTTATAAACGTAAACAAACACAAGCGGACAGGCGCAAAGTCGGATAAAAAAAAAAGTTCGCCCAAGGTAGAGCTTACATATCCAGTAAAAAAGAGCATTTAGAGAAGTTGCAACGATTCGATCGGGATGTAGAAGTGGTGAAATGCCAACCAATTGAGAAAATCTCTGGAGGAATTTGTTATCTTCAAGGCTATCAAGTTGAACTGCCCTCTATAGCAATATATCTTAAATTGCCAGTGAAACGAGCTATCTGCTGCTCCAACGACCCCTATATTTATAAACGTAAACAAACACAAGCGGACAGGCGCAAAGTCGGATAAAAAAAAGTTCGCCCAAGGCAGAGCTTACATATCCAGTAAAAAAGAGCATTTAGGGAAGTTACAACGATCCGATCGGGATGTAGAAGTGGTGAAATGCCATCCAATAGAGAGAAAATCTCTGGAGGAATTTGTTATCTTCAAGGCTATCAAGCTGAACTGCCCTCTATACCAAAATATCTTAAATTGCCAGTGAAACGAGCTATGTGTTGCTCCACCGACGCCTATATTTTTAAACGTAAACAAACACAAGCGCACAAGCGCAAATTGGGATAAACGCCACAAGTTCGCCCAGGGCCAAGCTTACATATCCAGTAAAAAGAGCATTTAGGGAAGTTAAAACGATCCGTTAATCGGGATTTAGAATTGGTGAAAAGTTGGATAATCATCGATGAATTTAACATGAACTTGTCATAGCTCTGATAATGTTGGTCTTAATACCTATTCACTGCCTTTTCACCAGATCCTCTGAAGCAATGAAAACCCTTTAGATTAATTTTCGTGACAATTTTCTGTTTTTAATCGGAATTCGCATAATTAATTAAATTAAGCTATTACGAAGACAAATTTTAAAAACATGTTAAATCATCATAAGTTTCTGCATCAGAAGCAAAAAAAAAAAAAAAAAGAAAATACTAAATTTGTTTACTATTTTTTACGGCAACTGCCGGTTATAGCGCTTTAATTTCTTCATTCCCTTTGGTGTAATTATAAAGCACTTGTGGAAGGTATAAAAATATTAGTCTTATAGAATATCTTTCACTTTCTTTTGCTGGCTATTTGTAATTACAAAGAAAAATGGCCTCACCCGGAATTTATCGCATTGAACTATTTTTTGTTATTTTTTTTTTTTTTTTAAATTCAGTATTATGGGAATTTGTTATAACTTTCGAAATATACGAAACGTTCTTGAACGACAACAAATACTTTAACATTAACATTAAAAACAAATAAAAACATGTTCTTACCTGCATCAATATTTAGAGGCATTGCTTAATTTTTCAAAAACCGTTGATATAAAAAACTTACTAAAAATTGTGAAGTACATCGTTTTCCAGAATCGAGATCGGACATAAATATGTCTCGAAATAAATAGTGAAAATAGTAACAATAACAATACTGGTCTACAAATTTTGAAAAAACAAAATTGACTGCAGAAACGAAGCATGTTTTTTAACTAATCTGGGTGCCCTGAATGCGAATCTGGCTATCTTTGTGCTGACACTACAATTTCACAATTATTAATTTGACAGAAGACCACATTCGTTCTCAATCTCGATAATAGTAGCGTTTAAGCATGTCAGAGAGATTGTGTGTTACTGATTCATGCATGCTATTTCTGCTTTGTGTGTGGTGAATATTTGGTTGGAAAAAAGGATATGCAATATCAGAATCATTAAAACATGCATATTTACATAATTTTGATTTTGCTGTCTGAAACTTGAACAACCCGCAGACACCGACAATGTTTTGCAATAGTTGCAGAACTGTTTTATACAAGCGGTCAAATGGCAAAAAAATCTATTTCGATTTTTCAATTCCTGTACTTTGGAGAGAGTCAAGTAATCACCAAACCGATGGTTATTTCTGTTTAACAAAAGTTGCTGCTAGACTCAATATGAAAAATCGAGAAAATATTACTGACGCGTACGTCCCATCGGTTTCCAAACTAGTTCAACGTCCACCAAATGATCCATTAACAGTCATTCCCAGTGCTACGAGCAGTGAGTCCGAAACATCTTTCACCAGCAGTGGTAGTCTGTATTAGGCTGATGATGAACATCATTTAGTGACTCAAGCTGAGCTGAATGATCTAATTCAGGATTTAAATTTAATGAAGCAAGATGCTGAGTTATTAGATTCAGGCATGCAGCAGCGGAAACATATTGCAGTTGAGACAAAAGTAGCTATCTATAGAGATAGTAGCTTGGAATTCGCTGCATATTTTGAAAAGAAACATTATATTCTATACTGTAATGATGCTGATGGTTTATTTCAGTTTTAAAACTGAGTGGAGATTATTTATTGATGGCTTTAAGTACAGTTTAAAGGCCCTTCTTTTGCATAATGGGAATGAAAAACCATTCATACCAATTGTTCATGCCGCTAATACAAAGGAAAATTACGAATCAATGGCGGAAATTTTGACATTACTCAAATACAACGATAATAAATGGAAGATGACCTCAAGGTAAGTGATTTAAATTTCTTTGTAAATATAGTACAGACCATAGTAAATAACTGTAAATTAATTTGTTTCAGGTCATTGGTTTGTTGACTGGTATGCAAGGAAGTTTCACAAAATATTTTTGTTTCCTTTGTCTATGAGATAGTCGCACTACATGTTATCATTACGTCACAACAGAGTGGCCAAAAAGAACTGAGTACTCACCAGGAAAACAAAACATTTCAAATAAACCATCAACTTCTTCTTCCGCCGCTGCACATAAAATTGGGCCTTTCTAAGAACTTTGTCAAAGATGGTGCAACATTTAAATGTTTGTTAGCGGGTTTTCCTAAAATTTCACATGCTAAAATCAAACAAGACATATTTGTTGGTCCTCAGATCAGGAAGCTATTGAATGATGACAATTTTTCATAATATTTATTGGAGAAATAATATGCAGCCTGGAAATCTTTCACGAGCATCGTGAACAATTTTCATGGAAACAATAAAAATGAAAACTACACGCAAATTGTCGCTGAATTATTGAAAAATTATCATGAATTAGGTGCACGAATGTCACTTAAAATGCATTTTCTTCATTCGCATTTAGATTTTTTTCCACAAAACCTAGGTGCTGTAAGCGACGAAGAGGAAAAGTTTATTGAGAGTTAATTTGAGAGTTAATTGAAAGAAATTATCAAGGATTTAGAGACAAAAGCATGCTGGGTGACTATTGCTGGACTCTAATACGTGAAACCGAACCAACAGAATACAAATGACGTTGAAAATAACGCCATTCACTTTTGAAAATTCATTGATTTTTAAATAAACTAATAATTTTTTATGTAAAAAACGAATAAAAACATTTCTTTAGTATCTCGAAAACCTGACGTGATAGAGAAAACCCAATAACAGATTCGAATTCAGCCCACCAAATTACCCTAGGAAAGATATTTGGTTGTTATTTTATGTTTTTGTCGTCAGAGGTCTGCCACCATTAAGTTTGGAATATGCGATATGCGGACAATACAGATACGCATTTTTCTATTCACATAAAAAAGTTGTTGGCAAATTTTCATGCAAGGAATATTTCTCAAATACGAACGAAAGCACAGACTGCATTCGATAAATGGTGAATTGTACATGAATTATCCTTGTAAACTACTTAGTTATATAATATTATATAGTAATAAAATAGTAAATAATAAATAGTAAATAAAAAATAAATAAATAATAAATAAATAATAAAATAGTTATACTATATTATATTACTAATTTTTAGTAATTGTTCATCTACACATTTGTTTTTTTTCCCCTGCTAAAATGGACTTTGGGTCATTCAATCATTTCAAACCCATAAAAGTCTCGTACTAATCTTTAATAGTTACAAATGACAATAATACAAATTGGAAATCTCAATTGGTATCCGTTTGAAAACAATAAAAATTACAATTTATTTATTCAAACAATACAGAAAAGTCATCAAAAATGGCAGCGCTCAATAGAAGAGGACAGTAATAATAAAATCTTTATACATTTAGATATTAGAGGGAATGCTCATGATCACGATGATGATGATGATGATGATGGCGGTGACGACGATTAGTTAAAATAGATGTTTATATTTTTTATTTCATCACCATATTGATTACTGAATGATTGACTACTAATCGAACTAACCAGAATATCAAGAAGCGACAGTCATATCCACAAATGAAGCAGCATAACTAAGACCAACTGGGACTGGCAGACGAACGTTCAGATAAATTTATGGTGGGATGAAGGAAGGAAGGAGGGATTGTCACGGGACACGTTACTTGGATACATTGTACGCTACTCAATACTACTATAAAATAATACAAATTCACATTTCGTCGAATTAAACTTATTCAGTTGCTGTTCAAAAGTAACATAGTAATAGCAGCCGCATAATATCACTCTCTAGCTAGATTTGAAATGGTTAAAGAATTTTTAAATACGAACGTGATTGGAATTACATTTTTTGTTGTTTTTTTTTTTTTTGAAAAAGATTTTTTTTTTAAAACGTAAATGGTAAAATTGCGACTGCTTTTGCTGTTGTTGCTGTAGTTATTGTCGTTGCTTTTATTTGTTAGAACGAATTAAAACAAAAATTGATTAAAGAAAGATAAATGAATTTTAAATAGAATTTCTCAAAGTATACGAAATAGTAATTGAAGGTTTCGTGAGAGTTTTAGGTTGTCGAAATGATGATGGTTCACAGGTGTGTGTGTGTGTGTGTGAGAGAGAGAGAGAGAATGTTGGAATAAATTCGTTCCAATCCGTCAAAATCATTATTTGAAGACATTTTTTTATCTTTCGCTTTTACTATTTTCGAACTGTTTCTCTTTAACAACAAAATAGAATCCTGTTTTTTTTAGCCTAAGTAAAGATTCAAATGTTGTGTGTATTTTCTTTTATGTTTTTTTATTTTGTGTTAAACACAACAGCATGACGGCAATTAAAGAGAATTTCTTTGCTCTGCAAGATAAAGGAAACTAGCTGACAATCAATCAATGTATCTGTGCTATGAATGTATATACCTAACTAAACAGGCAAAGGTTGAATCCATCTTCGTATCTTAAGAATAGTTTTAAAGCCTAACAACATGAACAAATAACTACAATTATGTATGCTCAAATATAAGCATGTAACAGCGTACTGGTGTTAGTAGTTGTGTTGGTAGTTAGGCAAAGGTACACTTGCGCACATGATTAAACATACGAATACCTGGCAGACAGTCTGACAAATCATTCTTTGCTTACTTACAATGTTTAATGTTTTCAATTCTTATGATTCCCAGGTGGATGTGGAAAAAAAACCTGGAAAATTTTCTATGATTACAGTTTAACACCTACGATATCACACAAGGAGAGTAAGTTAACATCTTTGAGGAGAGCAAATGTCTACAGGCAATTAACAATTTTAAATGTTTCTAAGAAATAAATTGTTTAGGCAATATTTGTAACTGAAAAAAGGAAACAATAATAAGAACAGGAGAAATGTGATGCAGCTGTATAAAATGATTTTTGTTATGTCAAATACAGTACACTCGCATTGTCTACAGCTAACTAAAGCCAGGTATTCGAAACACCGAATTTGCACCAACTAATTAATAATGTACATATTTTTATAATTAAAATGTGGTTCTCATATGCACTTTTTCTACAGTAAATTCCTGATTCGGCTTAGTTTTTAATTAACTTATTTCTAATGTTGATTTTGCCTTTCCCTGTTCATCAACTGATTTAAAATTGTGATATGGGAGATCCATTTGGATCCATTTCCTTTTCCTTTGCGTGGACACTCAAACGAAAGCTAACTAACTAAACGAAAACTAACTATAACTTTGCGATCGCTCGATCAAATTTATGGGTCATTTTGACGGTTTCCGATTCGAAAAATTAATATTTACACCCATACATATCTGGTACTCATATTGAAGGTATTTTTATGCTCAATGTTATTAAGCACTTAGTATTAATATGATATAGAAAATTAAAAAAAATGGTAATATAAAACAGCGCGGTTTTTTCATATACATTTTCGCCTGCCACGTTATTTTCTTCGTACCCGGCATGACATTTATTCGTAAAAAATTAGTATATTGAAAAAATGATTTGAAAAATCGAATGACTTTTTAAGAAAGAGATTTTTGTTAACTTATCGAAACAATCAACAAGTTGAAAAAAAGAATATTGCTTTCCATTATCGCGATTTTTCCAAAATTATTATACTTATTTCATATTTATATTTGATTACTTTGATTACCGTGTTTTCGGAGATAATTTTAAGGACAAGACATAAATTGTCATGGCAACGTGAGCTCAATGCATCGGCCCAAATAACTAAATGTTTGGGAGTCCAGAACATCGGTGACTAACCGAGAATTGTTATAATAATAACGTAACATAAAAAAAGATCCCCTTGCATCCCTTGAAGGAAACTTGGGGAACCGTCTTTCATTCAGTCAGTTTGCACGCATTCTATAGTTAAAATCACTGAACGAGACAATGCAACGCTTCTCTAATATTTCGGTGTGTCCTTCCATACCAAATTTGTCAAGAACTTCGAAAAGCACGAAATTTTTAGCAATTGTACCTTTGTCTTTAAACACAAAAAAAAAAAAAAAAATAAATAAATAAATAAATAAAAAACAAAAAAAAATAAAAATTAAAAAAACTATTAAATATCTGATCTTAGCCAAATTTTATCGAAGTTTCTAACTGGTTGGAATATATAAAGCTAAGAAAATATGTTTTAAAAGAGCAATTTGTATGGCATTTTTCTTTTTTTAAGTTTTACCGATTACTATAGAGCAATACAATGGAGAAACGCTTAGATTGCAGCAGCCTAAAAATTAAGAAATGCAGAAGAAAATTGAATGTGAGAAAATCGATCAATTTGAAATGGAGGGAACAGAAGGGGTGAACCGACATGGTTAACAAAATATAAGGCTGCGCTAGGTTTTAAGAAGTTCCGCAAAAATTTGCGGCAGTTATCATATCTGCAAGATAGCGAGATAAATGAATTGGTTATCAAATATATTTTTTTGATAATTTCTTGTATAATCATTTCTTTTAGGCGTCTACTGTGTTCAGCATCACAAAGCCGCACAAACAAACGGTGTTGTTGACAGAGAAGAGTCACCATAATAAATTCCAAATCATTGCTGAGTTTGCAATGTATTTTTCCCCATCAAACAGTAATTTTTTATTGTTTCATAAATAGTCCAATTTGCTTTCTTCAAACAAGAAAGCAGAAGTGGCGTCACTTAAAATGCTGTAGCTTAAGTTCAAATGATCACAATAACATGATATTTTTACAAGCATCTTTTGAAAGCAGTCACTTTCTAAAAAGAAATATCGATTTATTGTCAAAGGCGACATCTCTGGATTATTTTCGGAAATTACCGAACTTTTTTCCTACAATAATCTTTCAATATAGAAGAGATTCAAAGAGTGTTGCAAAAAAAGTCTATAGAAGTTCTTATTTTCTAATCATTACATCATAAGGTATCTTGTAAATAACTTCATTAAAATAAAAAGTTTTATAAGTCTGTTCAATATCACTTCATAAATCGAAGATTAAATTCGAAAAGCTTTAATTTTTCTTGTAATTGTTATTGAAAATTTATTAAACTAAAGAAAGTTTTAATAGATTCGATGAATTTGTTTAATCAGAATATGTTAAAAAGTAGTAGTTAAACAAGTAGTTTGAATACATTCGTTATTCTTGTCACCACAGGATGGGGGTATGATAAATTTGCCTCTCCGTTTGTAATTTTTAGAACTACTTGTCTGCATACGTTCCTGATCTTATTAAAAGTCTATGTTAATCTAAGCATGTTTGTCCGTCCATCAGCGTATCTGTCGTAACCATAATAAAGATTGCCTCGCTCCACCCAACGGCCGAGAGTTTGGCATAAATATATCTCTTATTTGAAAAAAATTTAAATCCGAAATGGGGAAAAATCAACCCATTAAAAAAAAAAAAAAAAAAAAAAAAAATTGCCTATGGTAGACCTTGACAAATCTCTTGGAAAATTAATAATAATATAATATACCTATAATATAAAATTATTATAAAGCAACATACCAAGTTATTGTATAGATTTGGGAAAGAACTATATAACTATTTTTTTAAGTGGCCGCCGTAGCTGTGGGCGTGATTATTGAAAAATGCTAGCCAGAAAAATGGACTACGTCGATGTATAATGCGGAATGCTAGCTTGTTATCAACAAATATTTTGCTTTAATGCGCAGTGAAAGAAGCAAAATTATTCTATTTCATTCATCATAAAGTCTGTAAACATGTAGCGATGGAGGTCAAAACCTGCCTAAAAACCCTTAATTAGAAAGTCCTACTCCATTCGCCGTTCTCAACGGACATTGTCCTTTCCAATTATCACTTGTTCCTATCGACGACGTATTGTATGTCTGAGCAGCGCTTTACATCATACCAAGAATTCAAAATTCGGGTTTTTTTCCTAGATAGCCTCTAAAAGATGGAGCGTTACATTTTATCGATGAGCAAGATTAGCGATGAATAATATTTCAAGAAATCAATGTTTTGGGTCTTTTACAATAAAATACCAAAAACCGGAGAGCACTCCAAATTTTATTGTTATAACCACTAATCGATTGCATGCACCAAAGCTAATAGGAGTAAAAGAGGGAAATATAATTTCTAATTTGTATAAGAGGTACGCTTTGAAGGATAATAAGAGCCGGATGATTGTTAGGTTATAATGAATTCAGGACAATTAAATTAAAGATGTGTGAATGTAGAAAAATTTGGGTTTTGAATATCTGGTCAACATATTCGCATTTTACCAAGCATTATTACTTCACACAGTTGACAAATGTTCAAGTTGTGTCGGACGAACTATGGATTACAGGGCGAAAATTAAATTTTGATAAATCGAAATGGCCAACTTGTATGCGAGCTATCGGAATTGGCGTGGAAGTTTTCGTTCGTTTTCATTCTTGGAACCTAGTTCATTAAACGTATGATGCGGCTGTTTTCAATGCAACAGCTTTAAAAGTATGAACCCGAGAACACATTGATTAAACCGATCACTTGTATGGGAGGTACCAGAAGAGGTGTGGCAATGCCCCCCATTCTCATTTACAAACCTAAGTGTGTAAGTCATGATCTGTGCCAAAGTTCCTTGAATTCAACACAAATGGTTAAAAGGTATGAAACTAAGAATATATTGGCAAATCGGCCATTGTGTGGGAGGCACCAAAAAGGGTGTGACAACGCCTTCCATTTTTGTTGAAAATTTCATCAAATGCATGATGTTAGCGAAATTTGACCGAAATGTGTAACTGGTTAAAAGATATAAAGATAAAAACACATATTTTAAAGAATAATTTGTGAAGCAGGTACCAGAAGGAGCGTCATTGTGTGGGAGGCATCTAAAAGGGTGTGACAACGCCCTCGTCTACTATTCAAAATTGTATCAAACGCATGACCTTTAGTTGATGTGTGAACTGGAGTATTGTCTTGATGAAACAACACTTTCTTCTTCGCCAAAAGCCTTTCTTTGCACATTTCAGCACCTAAACCAGGAGAGATGTGGCAATGCCCCCCATTCTCATTTACAAACCTAAGTGTGTCAATGTCATGATCTATGCCAAAATTCATTAAATTCAACACAAATAGTTTAAAGGTATGAAACTAAGAATATATTGGCAAATCGGTCGTTGTGTGGGAGGCACCAAAAAGCGCGTGACTACGCCCTCCATTTTTGTTCAAAATTTCATCAAACGCATGATCTGAGCGAAATTTGACCGAAATGTGTAACTGGTTAAAGGATATAAATATAAGAATACATATTTTAAGAATAATTGGTAAAGGAGATACCAGAAGAGGCGTGGTTAATTAATAAAGCAGTAAAAACTTAATTTGCTACCGTCCAAAAATTAGGAAAAACAAAGAGAAATTGGATTTTGAAAATCGGAAAATCAAATTGTATGGGACGTACTAAAAGAGGTCAGCCGATAACATTAACAAAATATAAGACTGTGTTAAGTTTTAAGAAATTTCATAAAGATTTGCGGGAGCTGTCGTGTCTAGCTGCCTGACAGCAAACCAGTCAGACAGATGGATGGATATCGCTTAAAGAGATATGAAACCATTTGGTAAAAAGATACCAAAACTTCAAACGCTTCCTTGTGGGTGTTATATTTTTTTCGTATAAATTATAAACAACTATTTTTACGGCGATTTTCGTAGTTAACATTTTCGCTCAATCCTCGTTTTAAATTCCAATGCAAATTTTTACATATTTTTTTTTTGTTTTTTTTTTTTTTTTGTTTATTTCTACACACTGCAAATGCAATACAAATTTCAATGTGTTTTACTGCTGTTTATGTTGTTATTGTTATTGTTGTTGTTATCATTGTTCTGGTTTTTGCTCTATCTCACTCACACTGACTCTGCCCAGTATTTTAATGGCTAAATTATGACAAATTTATGTGTTAATAAATTATTTTTAATAGCATTTCTTAAATATTTATATGGATTTTAAAAATATTTTTATTGTTCTTAACAATACAAAATTACTTGGCATTGCTGTAAGTACGTGTGTATGTCTGAATGTATGTCTGTATGTACGAGGGCGAACCCAAAACTAGCCGACTTAACAAAAAAGTTGGGAACTATTTTCTTTATTTTTTAACATAATCAGCTTTTAGTTCGACACACTTTTTCCTGCGATATTTAATAGCTACCGACCGTGACACGATGGTTAGTACACGCGGCTATCGTTTGCATGATCTTGGGTTCAATCCCGCACAGAGCCCACCTATCATTATTTGAACGGCGGTCATCTCGATGTGTCTGACGAACACTTCGAACGAACACATATCTCATTCTTGGGATGCTAGGAAATTAGTTTTTTTTTTTTTTTTTGTCTATTCAATAGCTTCTACACCTTGTTTGTACTAAGGAATGTCAAACTCTTAAAAATAGCTATCAACCACAAACTTCATCTCTTCGCCGTTGTCAAATCTTTTACCACCGAGCCAGTTTTTCAAGTTTAGAAATAGAAAATATTCCGAGGGAGCAAAATCTAGCGCATAAGGTGCGTGATGGAGCAACTCGAACTTTGTGAACTGGAGCATTGCCTTGATGAAATAGCATTTTCTTTTTCGCCAAATGCGCCCTTTTTCTACTAATGCGCACTTTTTCTGACTAAACGTTGCAATAGATTACGTGTAGTATTCGCAAATGATGCTTTTTCCTTTCTGAAGATAATTAATAAAAATAGTTCCATGAGCATCCCAAAAAAACAGACGCCATTACCTTGAAGGCAGATGGGACCGTCTTCGCCTTCTTTGGACACGATTCTCCCATTCCAAACCATTGTTTTGACTGTTCCTTTGTCTCAGATGTAAAGTGGTGGGCCCATACCTCATTAATGGTTATAAATCGATGCAAAAGTGCGACTTTATTGCGGTAAAACATCGTCAAACACTCTACTGAAACATCTTCACGACACTGTTTTTGCTCTATTGAAAGCGAACGCGGCAATCATCTTACGCACAGCTTTCTCATCTTCAAACTTTCGGGCAGTATATTGGGCTTGTTTTGGGACCGCCCTCGTATGTATGGGTGCGTGTAATTGTTGAATTATTTCACTTCCTCGCCCTTTCTTTTGCCTTCTCTTGACTTAGGATACATCAAGACGTTGTGTAAACAATTTGTTTAATTAATTTATAGATTTAATTTGTTTAATATCTAGTTATTGATTTTTGTCGTTGTTGCTATTGCGGTTATTACTGCCGCTTATAAAACAACAAATTTATTTAACCTGTTTGCTTAGCTAACTACCGTTGTTGTTGTTGTTGTTTTTGTTGCTCTTATTGTTGCTGTTTGTGTAATGATTATCATAAGCTTCATTTAGTGCCGTTTGCTCTGTGTTTTAGCTTTATGAACTTTTTCCCCATTGGCTTAGAATAAAAATCTTGTTTAAGTTTTTGTTTTATTTTTTTTTTTTCGTTTTCATGAATTTCGCTGTTGTTTTTGTAATTTAAAACAAAGACTGATTGGCTGAAAACTCGTTGTGTTTTAAGAGATAAATGAAAAAAAAAAATCATTGTTGCTGCTGTTGTTGTTGTTGCTTTCGTTGCCGTTGAATTGAGATACTACACCAACAACAGCAACAACAACAACAACAATAGCCATAAAGAAATGAAATTGTTTAAATGCTACAGCTCATGGGCGTAGCCTCACTCTTATAGTATGAAATACTTGCCGGTTTGGTGTCCGTTGTGTTTGTTGTTTCTGTTTTATTCATAATAATAAAATATTAACACAATTATTATTTAATAATAATGAAATTAAAATATGAACAAAGGCGTTTCCTTTTAGGGTACACAAAATGAAAGGTAAATTCATTTAAAATGTAAATAATAATTCCACATCGGCATTCCACATTAGGTAAATTTAATAGACTTTTGAATAAAAAAAAAATATTTTTAATTAAAATTAAGAACCGCTTGTGAACAATTTCCATAATTCAATTTCCATGTTGAAAATAAAAATTTTTTTTTTTAATTAAAGTTGGCACCTGTTTGTGGACAATTTCCATAATTTAATTTCCATTTTCCATTTCCACAGTTTAATATATTTTTTATAAAAATCCCTTTTCATGATATAGTTTTGAATTTAAATTTGAAATTTTGTAATGTTATAAAATTCCTTTTCGAAATATAGGGTAATTTTTTTAAGATTTAAGTTTTTCAGGTTGGCAGCACTGGTTGGTACTGGCATCCAAACATCATCTGTCAAAGTAAAAATTGTACAGTATACTCTGCGATTTCATCATGGAAAGACTAACAAAGAAGCAACGATTGCAAATCGTTGAAATTTATTATCAAAATTCGTGCTCTCTGACAAATCTGCATCGTTTGATACGACCATTTTATGGTCGTCATAATCGACCTACTGAATCAACAATTCGTACTGTTATCTCCAAATTTCGCACCAAATTTACTTTGTTGGGCATAAAACCAGCGACTCGCATGCGTAGAGTGCGTACCGAAGAAAATACTGCAGCCGTAGCGACCAGTGCGAATGACGATCGTGAAATGACAATTAGTCGCCGTTCTCAGCGATCGGACATGTATTAATCAACCACAAAGTATTTTTTTTTTTTTTTTTTGCCCCAATTGGCTGAGTTCAACTTGGTTGACATGTGGTTTCTTCAGGACGATGCAACATGCCACACTGCTCGTGAAACAATAGATATGTTGAGGGATGAATTTGGTGAGCAGCTTATATCTGGATTTGACTCTGTGAGTTGTCCCCCAAGATCTTGCAGTTTAGCGCCTCTTGATTATTTATTGTGGGGTTATTTCAAGTCTTAAGTTTATGTGTACAAGCCGAACGCTGTTGAAGCCTTACTGGATAACATAACACGCATTATTCGTGGAATACATGCCGAAATGCTCGAAAAAGTTACGAAAAATTGGACCTTCTGCATGGACATTTTTAGACGGAGCCGCGGACAACATTTACATGAAATTATCTTTAAAAATTAAATGGCAGGGACCAATTTATCGATTTAAATAAAAAATTTTAATATATGATGCAAATTTGAGTGCTTTATTCGATTTTTTAAAACAACTACGATTAAAAAATCACCCTATACTCGTATAAATGTGACCGATTTTATCCAAATGAATTTAAAATATCTGGCAAAAATATCGAAATGAACTATTTTTTGTAATTACATTTCAGCCAGATTTAACAGAGATTATTTTCATAGATTATTCAAATGGTTTATTTCAAATTTAACGCCTTTCTTTTAAAAATTTGCAAAGATTTTTTGTTATGTTTTATAAACAAGGCAGAAAAAACTGCTCTAAAATCGATCTCAATAGTAGACAAATATCTAATGGATCATGCTTCATTTGAGGTTGTCAAAAAAGGCAATTCCATGTGTGCTTTAGACCCTTTTAATACAAGAAAGAAGTAGAAAATGAATAATTTGTTAGTCACAATAAAACAAAACAAAAAATTCAGGTAACGGCTAGATTATTTAAATAGTAACACAGCGTTATCCCTTCAGTAATTTTAAAACCACCGGTCTGGCAAGACTGTCAGCTGTTAAATACCTGTCATCTGAAGTGTTATTTATTTAGTGAAAGGTTTGCTATTTACGAATAAGGATCGTTTAATCATCGAAGAACGCGTAAAAATAGTTGAAACTTACTATACAACTGATGATTCAAACGTGGGCACTTTTCGTGCATTACGGGGATGATTCAAACGTGGGCACTTTTCGTGCATTACGAGGTGATTATGGTCGTCATAATCGATCTACTGTGCAAGGAATTGGCATGATTATAAAGAAATTTGCAGAGACTGGAAGCGTTACAGATGCGGTTAGCCCTGCGCATCATCGCAATGAACGCACTGCCAAAAATATCACTTCTGTTAGTGAAAGTGTGGAGGATAATTCGAATTTCAATTCAGACTGTATGATAACTGACTTTTTTTTAGCCTGCAATTGAAGATTATGAACTGAACGATACGTAGTTTCAACAAGACGGTGCCACGGGCCACACAACAATACCGATTTTGGCTTTATTGCATGAGAAGTTTACAGAAGGCGTAATTTGACGTTTTGGTGACGTAAATTGGCCACTAAGATCATACGATCTGACGCAGTCAGAGGCTTTTTTAAGTGGCGCTATGTCAAAAATCCTGTTTACGCGGATAATCTCCAAACGTTGCAGCATTTTAAAATCAACATTCGTCAAGTTATCGCCGAAATACCGGCCGAAATGTGAGAAAAAGTGGTCGACAACTACCTCAAAAGGATCCACCGCTGCTGCCAATCCAGTGCCGTCTATTCAAATGACATTATATTTCGTATACTATGGCAAGGTCCAAGCATTCTAATGAAATAAAAGTTTCATCGAAATCATAGCTTTATGTGAGTTTTATTTAACTTTACTTTTGAAACCGGAAAGTGAATAAACCGCTACTTATATTGTTCGTTAATTATGATTCTCAAAAGGGTCTTCAAGACGAAGGATTATCATATGCGTAATCCATTAATGAAATCTCTCCCAAACCAATTTTGAGACATATTTTGGACAAGTGTTTATGCATTTCAGTGCTGTACTTTCAGTCTTATTTAAAAAAAAAGTACGAAGATAACCTTCAAAGATATTCATAACGTATTTGGAGAGCGTATTAAGGAAAAATTTGTTTTTTTTGACGTCGTTTTGTTTATTATGTATTGAAAAAGGATAGCATAACCTATAGAAATTGGATATAAGGAATTCTTGTCGTTGACAACCTCCTGTAAAATTCGATGAGCAAATGATTTGTGGAACTATTTAACGAATTTTAAAGGGACCCTTTTGCTCATTTCTTTATGAATTACGAAAAATGTGTGTTAAAATATATAGCTAATTTTGCCAAAAAAAGTGTATTAAAATGTACAGCTAATTTTAATACACTTTTTTTGGTAATTCGTAAAAAAATGAGCAAAAGCGTCCCTTTAAAATTCGAAATAGAACTTTGAAATATTCTACTAGAATAACCCCCATAATGGCACTGCATTACATGTAATCAAAAGAACTAGATCATGACATTATTTTAAATTAGTTCTTTTTAATATGTTGAAAAAAAAAAAAAACGCACTGGGTTATCAAAACTTTTTGCGTCCGCAGAATAGACTCTTCACCTACACAGTGGTCTGCTTTTGGGGACTTTCACCTTACGCATCTGATGCAATCTTTTGATGAGATAGTATATTGCTTTCTACACTTTTCCGTTAACTTGATGAAACTTTCTTATTATATATTCTATACATCGAAATATGTAGATCTCTTGGTACATTCTACAATATATCTGTGTAGCAACAAGGCAAGCAATCTTAAGTCTATTTCCCCCTTTCAATAGTTTCGTCTATAATCATCCATTATTATCAGCTCATATTTGCACAAAATATTAAATGAATAATATTTTCTTAAGAATTTCTGTCGATCATTTAAATTAAAATTGCCATATGTTCTGGCATCGTTTATGGTCACAGACGAATTAACAGAATACTTGAATAAATATGTAAAGAAAAAAAAAAAACTATGACTAACAGCAACGCGTAGAAAAAGTATTAAACTATAGCAATAAAATTTAATTACATACTATATTTCAGCTTAAATTAGTCATTGTATTTAAATTAAAATGCTCCCCCCATCATCGCCACACACCCCTTGCACAACAAGCAATAACTCAATTAAATTAGATTGCTTCTCAGAAAACTTTGAGTACAAAACCAATGAAGAGGAAACATTTCATTTGCTAATAAATCTAAAAATATTTGCAAAATATCTCTTCATACTTATAATAATAATAAATAAATATAATATTCTATACCATCGCTACCGCTCTTCAGAGGAATTAAAATCTGAAAAATAAAAAGAACAACAACAAAATCATAAAATGATAAATCTACCAGTCATTCCAATTTAAATTTGAGAAATGCTGCTGCAATCTTTGGCATCCCGGCATAATTCATAAATTTACCTCAATTTTTCTTATGAACTTTCTATAGAATCCTCTTTAACGCTTCTGCATTTTGCAGCATCCGTGTGAATGCATGTATGGTGTTTCAAAGCAAAATTGCTCTCAGTTCACCTTTCTGAGCGATGAATACGAACAAACAAAAAAAACCAACAGAAATTGGAAAATCTTAAGAAATTAGAAATAGATTTATATATGTAGTCGTATCATTTGTGCATTCATATTAATAAATTACATCGCGTATAAAATTCTTTGATTCTCTAAATTATGATTTAATAGTCTATTTTTAATTAAGTGCAATGCCAAAAACAACACCAACAACAACAACAGCAGAGCGCCCATATTAGCAGAATTATTAAAAAATATACTCACGTATCGTATCTGTGCTAAAGCAGCAGGGCATTTTATGTACGAGGGGTGATGGATCTAAGATTATTCATTTGAATAGGATTTTTTCATATTAAACGAAGGAGCGACGAGGCAGAGGAATTGAGTGACAGAAAAAAAGGAAAATAACAAATCGTGTTTTTCATGGAGGAGGGTGGCGGGAAATTACAGGAATGGTAAGGTTTGTAAGACGACGACACTGGAGCATCTTATTAATGAAATGATAAACTAAAAATCAGGGTAAAAGATTTAGGCTAAAAACAAAATCATTTACCAATCAATGTCAAAAATAAGATTTCGTTTATTTAATTGTTAAACGCTTTCGAAACCACCAATAAAAATCATTATTGCAGCACTATTGTCCACCTCTTTTTTTTTTGTAAATTTTAGAGCATGACCAACCGTAACGCCATAATTAGTATACGTGACCGTCGTTCGTATGATCGTGGGTTTAATTCCATATACAGCTATCTTTTTTCCTTCGGACGGCAGTCTCCACCAAGTGCTGATAAACATTAGTAAAAGATTCTCAAACTAATGTCCGTTATTGTCGTCATTGGGTCTTCCGTTCTCACACAGATTGTGGGAAACTCTCTTACCTTCCAATCATAGAATACTCATAAGGGAATTTGTTGTTCGTTTGATAAGAAAACCAAAAATAACTTTTTTTTAGCAAATTTGGGTTTTCAATTTAACGATTTCTATATTTTTATTTTTATTATAAGAATTTACTATAAAATTTAATCAGTATCAAAAGTTCAGTCAGCTGAACTGACTTATACATAACTCCAGCCAACATTATTTTAAACTTGCGCAAAAGCATGAATAGTGTCAGAAGAGATGTGGTAAAACGCTAGGCTGTTATCAAACAAATGATCCAAATTAATGCATTTAAATTACTTTGGAGTTTGCATGGGAAAAATGCAATTTCAATAAATCTACCAATTTGTGTAGAAAGTGCCTAAATGGAGTTGGTTGGCAGTCTCTTCTCTTTTTTCTGCAGTTCCTTCTATGAGTTAAATCGGTCATTTGTATGGAAGATACCAGAATGTTCATGCTCAGGTGGCTGCAATTTACGAACTAGGAGCTATAGGAAAAATAAAATGAATTTTGGAAAATCGGGCTTGTATCGGAGGTATCGACAGAGGCGTGACTGTGCGATCCATTTTTATTCTTAGATATCAGCATTCTTAGATATGGCTTTCTTAACGTGTACAAAATTAAACTGAACTTGGTAGAACTTGATGGAAGATGTAAGCTTACAAATATATGGATTAAATCGGTCGTTTGTATGGGAGGTACTACTAGAAGGGGCATGACAAATCAATCAAGTTTTTCAGATTTAATCAAAAATTATGGAGCAAAAGAATACACTAATACTTAGGTCAGTATTTGAATTTCGGAAAATCGGAAAAATCAGCCGATGTAGAAAATTTACAATTCTCGACCACGTGCAGTGCCAAGTTTTAACAAGATATACAGCAGTTATCGTATTTGTCAACTAGTCAGCCAGACAGATATGTATCCCTCTATCGACTGAAGGCATACTCGTACAGGCGGTTATTTTTGGGTATTACATTTTTTGCCGTATCAAATGATAAACACCTTCATTCTTTTGGGTGGAAGTGTAATAAATGATTGACGGGCTGCAAAAAAGGAGGCGGCGAACCGCACTCCCTTCAGAGCAGAGTTTTAAATTCTGCGACTAATTTCTTCAAAAAATTCAACTGTATTAGGAATGAGAAAATTTGCAACGCCTACAGAAAATGTATGGCGTGTGAGAAAGTAAAAGAAACTAGTTATCTGTTACCGTCAAAATCTGTTAACTGGCCTGTTTTCTTGATTCAGATTTTGAATTCTCTAATGAATAGACCTTAGGGAACTCTAAATTTCACATTTGTTTTTCATTGTCTATCATTGGAATCAATTTACGGGATTAACACTATAATTTTTATATATTTTTACCTGAGATATGGAATATGATTTGTACGATTCCGTTATTGTTTGTCCGATCACCATTTTCCAGATAACATTTGGAAATTTTTCTTTTCCAAAAGATTTAGTTCTTTTTGACTCTTATGTTCCCTTTAAATGACGTTTCATAAAATTTATGCAAAAACCACCAGATTTATAGAAATTTTCAACACAGTTCAACTAAAAAGTTTTTAAGACTGAAGTGAAAATACTGGCTAAGGTGATGCTTAAATATAAAAAATGATTGCTAAAAGCTTACGAAAGGATACTCGTATGTGCCAAGGAAAAATCTAACAAATTTTGTTGGAAATTGTGTGAAAAAACGCAAACAAATACGAATACCGAAATTTCGGTTAAAGGTACTGATTTATACAGAAATTTATCCAACGTCTTATGTCATTGCTGCAAAAATGTGAGGGGTACCATAAGGGGAGTGGTGAAACGCAAAGTAATTGCCAAAAGTTTTGAAGAGGATATGTGCCAAGGAAAAATCCGAGAAGTTTTATTGGAGATTGTGTGAAAAAGCGTTAAAAAAATTAAGCCCAAATTTCGGTTAAAGGAACTGATTTACACAAAAAATTCAATCAATGTCTTCTTTCATTAGCGCAAAAATGTGAGCGAAACGCAAGATTAAAAAAAATATTCTGAATAAACACAATAAGATAAGACAAATCGTATATTTTTGTAGCTCTTCACTTAGACAATGCAGAGGAATGACTGATTTTTACTAAATCGTCAATATGTACGCCTGGTATTCAAAGGGGCATGACAATGCTTTTCATTTTCATTCGCAGAAGTATAATAAATTTACTAAATGATCCGTTCGTTTTAAATCGCAATGGATTTAGTACAATTGAATGAATAATACGAATCTAGAAGTACACATATGGGGGAAAAAATAAGTACTGTTGCTTATTTTTGCTAAATGTTTAATTTTAGTTACTTTAACGGAAAATAAACATTGTAATTCTTCTTTATTTAAATAACTTTAATATGGTAATGCCTTTAAAAGTAGAAACAAAACTGAGGCTTCCCCGTTGTTTTCATTCTGAGTTAGTTTTCTTCAGGTCTGATTTCAGTACTTGGTCAAAATAATAAATACATTGCTTAATTCTTTAATATTTTCGCAGCCTGCTGTAGTCTTTTTGGAAAAACTAGTTATTTCACTATTGTTTATCTTTATTCATAACAAAATATATAGGAAAAACAATCAGAATCGGTCGCTATTTTTTGTACAATATGCATTAAAGCCTAAAAACCCCGTCGAAATTCGCGGAAGACCCAAAAAAAAAATTCAAAAACAAGTCGTTTGAAATTGAATTTATTGATGCATTACTTAGTATTGGTCTGCAACAAATTAATGAAGTGTTTAATAAATTAAGGCGTTTGCTAGACTTAGTTTTTGTTAGCAATGACATGTTGTTTTCGGTAGTTAAATGCAATTTTCCTGTTTCTCCTGAAACGGTTCATCATTCTGCAATTTGTATTAATTTACAATTTTATAATTTTTCGAAGTCTAACATTCCTATATTAGCTAATGATTATGACTATAATTCCTGTAACTTTGATTCTTTAAATGAACTACTTTCAGATATCAATTGGCCCGATATTTTAGATAGTAATATTGTCGCTATTTGTTATGATGAATTTTTAAAAATGACAAATTTTATAGTCGAGCATAATATATCTCATATTAAGCCAAAGGTTTATAAATTACCTTGGTACACCAAAGGATTGAAAAAATTAAAAAACTTAAGGAATAAATTTTATAGTAAATTTATGATTTCTAATTCCCCGATTGATGAAAAATATTATATTCATTATATGCGTGAATTTAATTGTTTAAATAAATTTTTGTATAATCAGTATATACTATCGTTTAATGAGTCTTTAA
>JAHXMU010000591.1:24847-70041 GCA_019455685.1 Philornis downsi
CCATTCTTAAGCTCAAAAATTCTTTTAAATCTGATCTGCATGGAATCTCTTCTTTTCTTCTTAAAAAATGCTCAACAGCTTTTTTAGTTCCTTTAAAAATTTTGTTTCAAAAATCACTTGATTCTGGATATTTTATTCATAAATGGAAAACTGCAACAGTCTTTCCAGTTTTTAAGTCGGGAGATAGAACCTTAGTTACTAATTACAGGCCTATTTCTAAGTTGCCTAACATTGCTAAAGTTTTTGAGCATATTATGCATGAAAAATTATATTTTTTAATAAAGAGGCATATTAACCCTAATCAGCACGGGTTTTTTCTGGTCGTTCCACAACTACTAACTTAGCTATTTTTAGTAATTTCTGTTTAAATGAATTTGAAAGTGGTGTTCAAGTAGACACGATATACACGGACTTTTCTAAAGCTTTTGACAGAGTTCGCCATGATATTCTCTTATTTAAGCTTCATAAATTCGGTTTCCACTCCAATGTCTTAAATTGGTTGAAATCGTATTTGGGTAATCGGGTATGTACTGTTTGTATTGATGGTTATTATTCTAGTGCTTATTTTCCTACCTCTGGTGTTCCACAAGGTAGTATTCTTGGGCCTTTATTGTTCAATAGTTTTGTTAATGATATTGGTATGTGTTTTAAAAATTCGAAATATCTTATGTATGCAGATGATCTAAAGATTTTTAAATCAATCTACACGTTGAATGATGTTACGTTGTTGCAGGAAGATTTAGATAGGATTGCTATTTGGTCGAAAGCTAATGATTTACCATTCAATACTAATAAATGTTTTAAACTGACATTTCATCGCTGTAGAAATACAATTAATTCATTATATCATATTTATCATGAAATCTTGGAAGAAATTTTTGAATTTTCTGATTTGGGGGTAGTTTTTGACTTCAAATTTACATTCAAAAATCACCTAGATTATATTATACCAAAAGCTTATGCGATGTTTTATTTTATTCGTAGAAATATGTATAAATTCTCTGATCCTTATACAAAAAAAGTTTTGTTCTCTGCTTTTGTACGTTCTAAACTCGAGTATGCATCGGTTATTTGGAATCCTGTTGCATCAATTCATTCTATGCGGATTGAAAAAGTACAAAAAGTGTTTTTAAGGTATGCCTTGTCGTCACTTAACCTTACTTCTCCTTTACCGTCCTATGAAAGGCGCTGTGCATTCATTTCGTTGCAAACTTTGGAGGCCAGAAGGAACATAGCGTCTGTTATGTTTCTTCATGCCGTTGTTTCGGGATATATTGATTGTTCAGATCTACTTGCATTCATACGCTTTAATGCTCCATCTCGCTCTCTCCGTCATATGTATACTTTTAATATTGTCATGCATTCGTCTAATTATATTTGCAATGAGCCCATTAACAGGTCAATGATTTTGTTTAATAGATTCTGCAACAACATTGACCTTTGCCTGCCTCATAATGTCTTTAGGCAATTAGTATGTAATTTATTAAATTAGTTAAGTTATTTACTTTAATTTTGTTAATTAGTTATATAAGATATTTGCTGGTCTGTAAGGATATAATCCATAGACTAAAATAAACAAATGAAACAGATATTCGTATTGTAACACTTGCGAAGAAGGACCCGTTTGTGTCTTCAAGAGCGATTTCAACAGAAATTTGAAATGTAATTTCATCGCGAATGGTTCGTCATAGACTACAAGAAGCACATTTACCAGGACAGATAGCCAGAAGAGTTCCTTCGCTTAGACAAAAAAATTTAAAGGCTAGATTGTCGTTTGGAAGAAGTCATTCCTATTGGTCCGGAGGAGACTTTGAAAATAATGGGGAAATATTTTGTGGAGCGATGAAACAAAAATTAATGTATTTGGAAACGACTGTGTCCGGAATGGTCAACGCCCTAAGGGTAAGGGATTCCATGTTCGCTTTACAAAGAAGACGGTCAAGCACGGGTGCGGCAATATTATGGTCTGTGGTTGTTTCTCGTGGAATGGTGTCGGTCCGACACATCGAATTACCGATACTAACAAAGATATCTTGGAAAATACTATGTTGAACTATGCTGTGGAAAGTACGAGTATGCCTCTTAGATGGGCATTCCAGCAGGATAACGATCCGAAGCATACTTTTAAGGTGGTAAAGAATTGGTTCTAAGATAATAATGTTGCCCTTCTTGACCGGCCAATCGAAAATCTTTGGGGATAGTTGAAACAAAGTATTGGAAAGGAGGTTCTTAAAAATAAGGATCAGTTATGGTTAAATCGCAAGATCTTGAGGGCCAACTCACAGGACCAAATCGAGAGATAAGCTGTTCACCAAGTTCATCCCTCAATATATCTACTTACACTGTTTCATGAGCAGTGTGGCATGTTGCATCGTCCTGATTAAACCACATGTCAACCAAGTTCAATTCAGCCAATCGGGGGGGGGAAAAAAAATATTCGTTGTGGTCGGGTAACACATGCCCAATCGCTGACAACGGCGACGAATTGACATTTCACGATCGTCATTAACACTGGTCGCTACGGCTGCAATATTTTCTTCGGTATGCACTCTACGCATGCGAATCGATGGCTTTATGTCCAACAAAGTAGTCTTAGTCTTTTCATGATGAAATGACAGAGTATACTGTACATTTTTCACTTTGACAGATGACGTTTAGACGCCATTAACCAACCAATGTTACCAACCTGAAAAACTTAAATCTTAAAGAATCACTCTATATTAGAAGCCAATGCCGTTCCCCACAATTGGATGTCATATGTCCATATTGGCTTCAATATGGTTTTGTAGATGATGATTTGATTTTCTAAACTGAGAGTGGACTGAGAGCCAACAAGCCAGTGGATTTAAGCCATTTTTAATTTCAATTGAGTGATTTTTAAGTTAATGTGATTTTTTCAGGTGAGACATTGATCAATATGAATACCCAAATACTTTAGGGAATATTCAAATACTGGTGCATTTGTAAAGATCAAAATTTGATGCTTAATAAAAACGTAATTTTATCACACTTGTACTTGGATCCAAACACTAAAGCTCTACATTTTGATATAGTGAAGAATTTGATATGGTGAAGGAAGAATTGATAGATGATGATTAATATGAAGGCAAGGAGAGTAGCGGGGAATACTCTAATCAACTTGATACCTCTCTCGTTGTAGTGTCATTAAAATGTTGGACTGTATTGCTATTTATCCAATAGCAATGATATCGTTAGAAGGACAACTGTGAAATTAGTTGTTTTGTATTAGAAAATTTAAAATTGGAACTTGTAATTTGGATCAATCAAATTGATGGAAAAGAAATTACAAGTGGCGATAAATAAAAGATGAGAATTAGTGTCAATTCATAGGAGGTTTATTAAAGCAACGAGTTGTGCTTACCAGTTGAGATCTGGTGCCTTTTGCTCATTTCAGAACTTCCGACAACAGTTAATTTCATATGTTACAATTCAGATTTCAGTTAAATTTAGTAAATAACCACTTCGTGAGCAAAAGCTTGAATTCATTCACAATGATATCAATACGAAAGTACATTTTAATGTGCAAAAAAGTTAATTTTAATACAAATTAACGAATGCTGATGTCAAATTCAAATACATATAATCTTAAAATTATGGCTAAAATACTGAAGTTTAGACAGTAACTGTTAAAGTTTATCAGCCAAATTAAGTACTAATTATAAGGACAACCATCATTCATAAAGGCCGACACTTAAATACTCGTGGTGTCTATTCCGTAAAATCAAATTCAATTCTTCAACGAATCTGTGCTAAAATGAGTACACAACGGCCCATTTTTAGACCATGTTGAAACAATTCAAAAATTTCCTTAATTTCGGTGAAACTGAAGCCCTACCAAGAATTGCCGTACATAGCGTAGACCATGTTATATATCGGCTCGTAATCAGATTAGAACTAGTGATAAAAACTCTGTCTTATATAAAATAATATGTGGGTCAATAAACCGGGGACAAACATACAGAAGACGTCTCTAACAATGAACATAGCGTAAAAATATGCAGAAAAAACTGAAATGGTTCTTTTTTCCAAAAGTGGGTTTCGTCGTTGCATAGCTAAGCATCTTTTTACTAGAGCAGCGTTGCCCGATTTTATAGAGTAAGACCATTGCTTCTCCCACCATATTGAAAGCCTTATATCAGGTTTGCACGAGAATGCCTGACAAATGTCTCTAAGTAAACTGAGCTAAAATTAAGTTTGGCATTGAGCTTTCTCTGGGAACAAACATGCTTTATGTTTCAGATTTCACATTCGGTTTCCAAATTTTTCCGGCACATCACGTTTTTATAAAGTTTGAGTTTGAAATTGCAAAACAAAAAACTCGTTTTGGCACTTTTTGTGCGTGTAGAGAAAAGTGTTCCTCTGATATCTAAGAGAAAAACTATTTAATTTTATATATATTATGCGGCCTCTGTATTATTAAACATTATTCTATATCTTTGACAGGAGGGTGAACTATTTCAATTAACTATATCTGTCTTTACAACGAAAAACTTAGCTCGGAATTTGTTGTTTTAAGATATTAAGTGTTTTTGAAAAAAATCGCTTTTAAGGAAATTTGATATAACTTTCACAATACACGGAATGACACCATTTGTCTTAAGGTCATTAACAATACTAACAGAAAACAATTTCTTCATTGTGTTAATATTTAGAGATATTACGTAATTTTTAAAAAATCGCTGTTTTTACAAGTTGCTATAACTTGTGAACTACATGGAATATGCATTAATATGCGTCAAAATAATTAGAATAATAATAACGAATAAACTCGACTTTGCACTAACTCCATTTAAGTCGTTTTCCTTGTAAGCAGAAACATTATTTAATACATTATTGACAAAACTGAGGTTGCTGCCAAATTCTTGAATCAGATATTAAATTTACCAATAGTAGGAAGCACACAGACGTCATTAGTTTCACAAATATTGTTCACAAGATAAAATGTTGCTCGTAATTCAAAAAGTAAAGATTGACTTCATATGCAAATGTCGAACAGGGTGCATTTGTGGTCCATATTCTCTATATAACTCGCTTATAGCAAATTGTGGGTTCGTTCGTCAAAGTCAGTTATGGAAAGTTGGCATAGAAATATTAGACTGCAATAATTCTGTTTCCCAATTTCCTTGCATGGTATCTCGTAAACTAATAGAGAAAGCATGGATTATTCCTGGATTCGCTAAATTTGCTCCAAACTATGTATTATTTTTTATTGTTACCGGCAATTTAAGCTATTTACGACTATGTCATCAACCAAGGAATGAACTGAATATAACTTAATTCAATTTTGACTTTTTTTTTATTCAAAAACTTTTCTTGTATTGTAAAAACATTTTAAATTTAAAAATAAAAATACATTATAGTCCTATGCAACCACTTTTAGCGACAATAATAACAATGATTCTGTCGGGGAAAGGCCTCATACGCTGCACAAATGCGTCCTGATAGTATTTTGTCCAATTCTCGGCGAAGAGCAATCTTTGGAGTGCTGCCCATTTCAAACTTTTTACTCAATACTTTGATATCCAGAACTGACTATATGAAAAAATCATTTACGTTAAAGACCGGGGAATAAATGGTAACATTGGATTTCACAAGCTTTATGGGATTGTGCCGAGTCCTATGGAAATGCCTAATGGTTTCTATCGAATTGTTTACATACCCAAGGTAACAAAGCATAGTTAAATATATTTTCATGGTAGATTTGTTGATTTACTTTTACGCCCAAATCAATGAAAATAAGCCATGAGGGTCCTGGGACAGGTACCGATGCAGGCGACTGCTTTCGGAGAGCAATTCATAGGTCTAAATTGTTTTTTGATTTGTGCTCTAACCATACACGAGTATTTTGTTTGTATACGTACATATTCCTGAGCCATAAAAATTTTTTCACCAGAAAATGAATCAAATTTTCAAGCTCGAAACTAACGCGCAAGTCTTTTAACTACCTTTGCCCTTGCTGGGCAGACTGCCTGTTGTGTAGGTGTTAAATCTAACACTCTTTGTATTTCGTAGTTTATTTTTAAATACACATTAAAATTTTTCGCCAATTGAACTATGCCGGACTTCACCTTTCGAACCTTTTTATGACGTCCACCACCATGACGTGGATCAGGATCATTGTAACATCCAATAGTCCAAAACACAAATATTTTGCTCACACGTAAATATCTGTAGCTCATTAGCAATGGCCAATTGCAATTTTCCAGGCAAATATAAAGCAACAACACTGTTACGTTTGAATTTCATTTCGGTAAGTTTTTTTGAATCGCAACATAAAACGACATAGCAGACCGATGTTTTTAAAAAAATGAGCGCGCTGTCATTGGCCCTTTGGTTATTACAAAGTCATGAAGTTGGCATCGCTTCGACCGCCTGCGGCCGTACATATGCGGGTTCCAATTCGGGTATAAAAGCTTTTTCAGAACAGTCTTATAACGATCTAATTCATGGAAGTTGGTAAGGTGGAAATTAGCATCTTGTTGTAAAATCAGCTTAGGCAGAAAGCCCAAAGCAGATATGCAAAAAGTAAAAGGAAACAAGCTCCTCTTGCATTCTACGAATGGGATATTTCATTTCACATTCAGTGAAAATGCACATGCTTTCCATTTTCAGACTCATTAAAAGGGAACTACAGGTTAACAACGTGGTCGAACGTTTTTGTGAGAAACTTTTGTAAGGCTCCTCGTTTGCTTCAATGCCCGAAGTGTTCACTGAAGAAAACAATAAGAATAGGAATCGGTATTTGAATCCCCGATCTTAAGAACGATCATTGCATGTCTTAATCCAATACGCCACTGCTTAATTAATTAGGGAATAATTGGTATTAAACACCATCAACCGATTAAGTAATAAATTCTGCTCTTTTTTAATTTTCGATGAACAACTACTAGAGCTGAACCGAAGAAAATAAAAATGTTTTGGAATTGCCCTAAACCGTTGATCATTGAGTTTTGTGTTATCAATTAAATTCAATTGGGTTCAATGCGGCTTTAGGAAGGATAGAAGCAGTACTTCTATGCTACTAGGTCTGATAGTATTCGGGAAAATTTCAATGGAAGCAAATTATGTATCGTATACTGGTGCCATTGGATCGGGAAAAAGCGTTTGATCGAGTTGATCTCATACATTTTTGATTTATAAGTCATATAATTTTTATAGTTTTGCAAACAATGCAAAAATGTAGTCCTACCTTTCAGGAGAAAAGCAACAAGTTTGTGCCAATGGTGGGTATAGTAATGTGCTCAGCGTAAAGTGTGGGGTGCCGCAAGGTTCAGTCTTGGGTTCAATTCTCTTCACTCTGTACATCAACGATCTTTTTCCAAAATTTGATACTCTGTGTAAGCCGCATGTCTTTGTTGATGATATTCAGTTGCTTTTAAAGGGAATTACCAGTTTCTAGACGTTCTTCAGGAGAAAATTAATTATGTGATTGATAGATTACGTGATTGGATATCGGAGAACAGACTTTGTGTCAATTCTTCTAAGTTCAAAGCTATGCTTTATTCGAACCGAACTGAAGGGAATTTGCGAGTAGTTTATAATGGTTCTAATTTACAATTGGTGCATGACATGAAATGTTTGGGAGTCTTATTAGATGATAAGCTGCGCTTTGAGAAGCACATTAAACACGTTGTTGTAAGTGTTAACTATACATTGAGGCAATTATGCACTACTAATTTGTCGCCTCCGCTGTATGTGAAAAAGCAACTGGTTCATGCCCTAGTTATGCTAAGTATTATGTACTCCTTAGAGACATACTCTGCTACTAAATCAAAAATATATGAAACTTCTTCAATTATCTTTGAACAGAGCTGTTCGCCACATCTTTTCCCTCAAAAGACGTGTACATATAACACCTTTTGTGATTAAATTTCTGGGATGTTCATTTCCTGCATTTATCGATGTACGATTGTTGTTATGTTTTTACAAAATATACTCGTATTCTAACCAATGTCCGCGTTTCCTATATGGAAATTTTTAATTTTGTCATTCCGTTCGTAGAAGACAATTGTTTATATTTGTACTTCCCTCCATTTCGCCTATTTTTAGTGCACTTTAATTTGAGCGTTATAAATAAATAAGTACTAGCTAATTTGATGTTATATTCTAAGTTATATTTTGATTTTGTTTTTTTAATTGCAGTAGTAATTATTTTATGCATTTCGTAATTTGCACAAGGCTTTAAATTAGAAGACTGTTCAATAAATAAAATGAAATGAAATGAAACAGCCATCTAAGCAAGTACTTTTTGAAGTGATTTGGAGCCAATTTAAAAAGAGTGATAGGGAAACTTTTTCTGAAGGTATATCTTTATGTCGCCTTTGTAGGCTCCTTCGAATAGTTTCAAGAAACCGGGTGTATCAGCAAAGCCATGCGAATCTCATAACATACGAACCATAGATTGGACACCTCATCACATTAACTGTGAAATATTCCAAATCTACACTGGCGGAACATTATCCTGTACCCCTCCGCCATAACAGTGACTATAATTTTCATAATGAAATTCACATATGATTTACATATCCCAAGTTATTCAAATAATTCATTTATGTACAGATTCATTTATATCATTTCATGATTTCGTAAAGTTCTGACGACTTATTGCAGCTTCTTCGTTATGAGCTTTTTTTTTGTCTTTCTGCTGTTGATGGTATTTAAATGAGCTTAAGATACAATTAAGCAGATGCAGCACAATCACCATACAACAAAAACGACACTATACTACACATGCTCAGATACTTTAATATATCTCAACACGAAAAAAAATGGAAAAAACAAATCGCTGAAGAAAAAAAGAAAAAATTATGAATAAAATGAAAATCATCATTTAACATCATCATTTTAATATTCATAATCGCAAGAAAATAAAACACCACAGCAAAAAATCGCATTTAAAATGATATTTTTGTAAACAGTTTTGTTTTCACAATTTCGAGATGGTTTCTTTGATTTTGTTTATTATTTAGGGGTAACGAGAGGGGGGCCACAGGCACGTATAGTGCTCTAAGTTTCATTAAAGGAGCCATCTATCTCATTCACCAGGCCCAGCCAGTCAGTCGGTACGTTCTGTTTCACCACATTTGTGGGATGGATAAAGACACGAACGATATTTTGTGCACTCTGGTGTCTTGGGCAGTACTACTAGTTCGTGCAACTACAACACTCGTCGCTCACTCATTGGCATAAATATTAATTTTATTTTCAAAATAGATTTCAATTCAAATGATGTGTTCGTTCTTTCTTTTGATTTCTGTTATTTCACTGCGATGTTTATACATTTGGACTTGTTGCACCATATGTTGTGTGTGCTCAGTGGCATTTGAATGGTGTGCGGTGGCCGGCAACCGGCTACAAAGTACATTTTAATTCATTTCAATGTAGCATCATCGACATCTTTGGATAATATTGACACCATCATTATTATCATCTTCATTATCATATCCAGGACTATCATCTTCGTCATTATCATACCATCAATATGGCCGTTCATCTTCGAATTTCGAGATTTTACCGGAGAAAGAGACAGTGGACGATAATTTGTTATTCATTTCATTTGAAATTCACATTTAGTTTATTTATAAGTTGCTCATTCTGTTGCCACCGTCGCCGCTTTTCTCTTGTGTTCTTAGTAGAATTGTTTAAATTCAAGTCAAATAATTATTAATTTTATTGGCATTCCAATTCGCTGTGTGGATTTTTAAAATAATGGTAAAAAAACACACAGATATTCAGAGTAAAGGAAGAAGTCAGTGCAAAAACTCATTATATTGGAGGTCTTCTAACTGGCAGTTATTTGGAGACCGAAGGACTTACAATAACCTTTTACTAATAACCTCTTTTTAATAACGCCGAGGTAGAAATTAAGGATGCCCATGTGTCGTTGCTGTCGTAACAGCATCGAATATATAACTAGAATTTAACTACAGTTTTCCAATCTTTTCGACACTCATATTTTTAAGAAACTGGATTGAAGTTTAAAAAAGAGCTGAATTCTGCGCGCTTTTTGTACCTCCAAGGAATGATGCTCTGCCGGTAACGATAAAAAAATGATACAAAGTTTAAAACAAGTTTAGATAATCCAGCAATAACCTATGCTTTCTCTATTAGTTTACGAGATATCATGCAAGGAAATTGAGAAACAGAATTATTGCACTACAAAATTTCTATGTCAACTTTCCATAACTGACTGACGAACGAACCCACAATTTACTATTAGCGTGTAATATAGAGAATATGAACTTATATAAAATTGAGCAGCTCTTCTCTTAGATATCAGAGAAATACTTTTCTCTACATGCACAAAAAGTGCCAAAACAAGTTTTTTTTTTGCAATTTAAAACTAAAGCTTTTTAAAAACGTGATGTGCTGGAAAAATTTGGAAACCGAATGCGAATTTTAAAATATGAAAAATGTTTGTTCCCGGAGAATGCTAATCAGATTTAATTTTTGCTCAGTTCAATTAGAGACATTTGCCAGACATTCTCGTGCAAACCTGATACAAGGCTTCCAATATTGAGGGAGAAGCAAAGGTTTTACTCTATAAGGTCAGATTCCTTTAGAACGTGTATAGTCTGTCCAAATGGCTGGTTGCTTAAAGTCCTTTCAGGGCTTGAATTCCGACATTGGTATGAAATGCAACACGATCCCAAAGAGAGTTAAATTTATTTCTCAATTCTATCAGAATTAAAAAAAAAAATAGAATGAATATAAGAGAATAGTGGCGTCTGTAACATCAATTAACCCCCTCTTGCCGTGTGTAATTTGCGAATATAATTCGGCATCACTAGGTTTTGAACCTACGTGCCAGCTGAACGTTGGCTTCTAATACTATGGGAGACAAGTTCTTTATCATCTGACGAGGCTAACGAGGCAAATTCAAGGATGCCTTCTATTTGTGATTCTTTCTCGATGTAAAGAGTGTTGAATGTGGTACCACCAGAAATGGAATTTTCACCTACACCTTCTTCTGTGTGAAGAATATAAATATGGGACCGGAAACAAAACAGAGGGGAAGCCATTCAGCAATGTCTTAGGTGTACGAGGTGCTAATATTGATTTATACAAACGGCTGTTTGCAGCTAATGTAAGTCCAAATTTCAGCAGAAAGGAAAAAGGTCGCACTCAAGCACTAAGGAGGTTGGACGACACAAATCTACATATCATCATGACAGTCACAATTTATTCCAACAAATTCCCTCTCCTCACTTCTTACAGAGCCGCTAATACATATACTCGTATTTCTGACACAACATACTTATTGCACAGTGCATGGAAGCTGACATTAAAACGATATGATACGTGGATGCGAAGAGTCTCTTTTAGACAATTGCTCCAGATAACGCTTTGATCTGGAGGAAACTGCGGCCATTTACATATATTACGTAAAGAGAATAAGGCAGGGACCACCCAACTTTTTAATCTGAAGAAACGGCTGCCGAGTATAGGGCAGAATGAGGCTATAGGAAGATAGGACGACAGAAGTAAAGCCCACCACCACCCAGGGACCACCCATATTTTTTTAATTTGGAGAAACGGCTGCCGAGTATATGGCAGAATGAGGCTATAGGAAGATAGGATGACAGAGGTAAAGTCCAAAATTACTACTAGAAACAACAAGAATAAACACAAGTATAAGGATATCGATGCATTTATCCTGCATATTTACAAAATATATTCTAACTCAAGTCCGCGTTTCTTATATGAAACTTTTAAATTTTGTCATTCCGTTCGTACAAGGCAATTGTTAATCCCCAAACAAACGATATTTTAATGTAAGAGTAGCTCGTAGCTATAATGGATTGCAAAATGAGTTTAGAAATTTAAATCTATCTTACGCAATACTCGTATTTCAATTGACAAAGGTGAATATTCTTTCACATCTTAATGCTTGCATTTACGAGTGATATTTGTTAAGTATTATTGGGTGGTATTAAATATATGATTTTATGTGATCAATTTTGATTTTATATTCATTTTTACATTTAATTTGGAGCAGTATTTATTTCAATTTATGCATATTGTGATTGATTTAAAAAAAATAAACTTTTGCAGTTTGGACTGACCTATATCCGAGTGTATCACCCAATATTTAATTTTTTCTCATTTTTTTTTATTTCCCTCCATTTCGCTATTTTTAGTGCACTTTAATTTGGGCGTTATAAATAAATAGTTGCTAGCTAATTTGATGTTATATTCTAAGTTATATTTTGTTTTTGTTTTTCAATTCCAGTAGTATTTATTTTATGCATTTTGTAATTTGCTTAGTATTGGCCAAAAAGCTTTAAATTACAAGACTGCTCAATAAATGAAATTAAATCCATTTTTGTGATTGTTAATGTTGTTAAATGTAGAGGAATATATTGCCTGAAGGACAACTAAGCCGTTTATATTCACAGTTGTTTGAAACGTAACATATGATAATATGAATGCACGAGCTTTCTAATATCAATTTAGCTGAACAAGATGCTCGTGGTATGGCGATTGCAGTCCGACTGCATTTAACCACCTCTATAAAGAAAGTGATTCAAATATACTAGACGACTGCCGAGAAATTAACGGCTTGTAAATTTTATGTTAAAAACGGGTTTAATAATTAAAATCAAGGTCAAGATATTCGGGATTTAGAGACAAGGAAAGACAGGTATATAGAAATTTCGATGGATTACGACGAGTACTCCAATACAATACTACAGTATTGCTTTTTAGATCCTACAGGGTGCGCCATAAGGGTGTTGGCGGGTTAAATATTCAATTAAAACAAAACTACGAAACATAAAAAAAATATATTTGTATTTTTAAAAAGTAGAAGCATGGGAATTTTTAAGAATTAAAAAATAATGTTGTCCAAATGGCTTCCCTCGGCTGCTTGACACTCTTGAAACCGAAGTCGCAAATTTTGGAAAACTCGTTAAAAAGTTGTTCTCGGTATTTTATTACTTTCCTGAATAATGTTCCTCTTCAACTGCTCTAAATTGGTCGGATTATTCTCGTAGACTACCGATTTGAGGTAGCCCCATAGAAAATAATCGCATGGAGAGAGATTGGGGCTACGTGGGGGCCATTCAATATCCCCCCTTTTCGAAAAGAGTTTTCCAGGAAAAACATTTTTCAGCAGCTCTATGGATACCCTAGCCGTATGACATGTGGCCCCATCCTGTTGAAACCACATCCTCGAGGTATTGCCTTGAAGTTCTTGCAAAGCTGGCACCAAAAAGTCTGCTAGCATGTTGCAATAATTGTTCGCTCTAACCGTCGTGAACTGAAACACGAACACACTCCACAATGTCGGCTGATCTTGCAGAAACTGGGCGACCACGAACCGTAATTGGTACTGTTGAGCCGGTTGTTTCGAACATTCTGATCCATTTTCGTATCACATTGGCGCTTGGAACTTCACTTAAATCGTGTAAACCGTGTTCATGCCGATACAAACGTCGTGCAGTAATCACTGATTTATTGTTTTCGTAATACGCTCGGACACAAAATGCACGCTGCACTCCCGTGTGCGGCTCCATGGAGACTAAATTTCCAGGAAGCGGCGCAGCGAACAACATATCCCCCCGCCACCCCGCGCCGCGCGTTACCGAGAAATTGAATATTTAAACCGCCAACACCCTTATGGCCCACCCTGTATTTTAATAAATCTTTTCCTGGTTGCTAGAGAACTCATGTATAATAATCTCTTTTTTGAATGCAAAGTTTTAGCAAATACTGTACATTGTATACTTTGATGCATTTCGTATACTAACCCAAATTCAAATAGCAATATTATTAGAATTGCTGATTAGATTTTATTAATTTTTTGCAGTTATTAGATGACTCCAAATACTTGAATCTCTTCTTCCATAATTTTCTCTTTAACTCTTTAAATGAATGAGATGTAGGCACAAGAGAAGGCAGTTGTCAGGTATTTGCGTAATGATACTGCGGCCTTCTCACAGAATATAAATGTGATTTTTAACGGTGCTGGAGAAGAAAACGAAGTTGTTTATTAACAAATTAAATTAAGAGTCTCGTCGTGCAGGACACTGCGTGAACATTAAAGACTATGACATTAGAGTTCCGTATTGACACTCCAATTAAGCCCAACGATGAACTTTTTCCAATTCAGGCGTAGCGAATAGAAAAATATTAATCTTCAGTACATCTCCAGTTTTTAATTTCAGTATTGCCACAAATATTAATTTCATTCCAAGGAACCCTTTATTGCTTTTTACAAAACCCTTAAGAGCTAGAATCTGGTCTTTGGCTACAAATGGTTTAGGCAGGATCTATTTTTTTTTCTTCCGGCGCAAAGATAACATCAATTAAATAAGAACATTCATAGTAGCTGATCCAATTTCATTGAATCTTTTCGCATATCTTAGATTACATCTAGGGCGAACTATTCACGGTCGAGAACGATATAGATTTTAAATATATGTCAAATTTTGAGTACAATTCACAATGTTTCAATAAATGACGACTAGATTTGAATCAGATAATTAAGGAGTACAAAATGTTGTTTTTGGTTACAAAACGCTAGGCCAAATTGATTGAAATCTACAGGTAAGAGAATCAGGTATTAATTTAACAATATTTTGAATTCTGATCCATTCCGTTTCTGTTGACCCAAATTTAATACCAATGCCAGCAATCACTTCTTTAATAGTTAACTCTTAGGACAAATCGTTAAGAACTTAGGGCCAGGACAATGCACATATTTTGAAGGTATTTTGAATGTTACATCCATTTTAATAACCATATACATATAACAATACAATTACCTCTCAATTTTGTTGAATATTTTTGTGCGCCTGAGATTATCGCAAGGACTGCAGCTTTATTTATTTTGAACCCAGGAGCAAGATAATGCAGTTGCCAATTTGTAATGTATGAGGAATTCTGATTCACATACAAATAGCAATATTGTTATAACTGCGGATCCAATTTGAATGGTTATTACAGATCATCTCATGTGATACAAATACCAACTTTTAAGAAAATGTTTAATTCTAGATGAAATACTGTTAATTATATAGCAATAACCGCCGTTGTTACATCAAGGAAAGTGCTGCAATCTTCTCTTTGACAACAAAGTTCTATGAAATACATTATGATCCAATGGAATTGGAAGTAGGTATCAAGTCCAGATCCCAAATCTACATACAGATCGCAATATTGGCATTACTATTCAACTGATTGCAACAAATTCTTGTAACTGTTACGAAACTCAAAGCCCAAAGTCTTTCTTTTGACCAAAATGTTTTAAGATCAACCGATTAATCTGCAGAGGTAGAAGATGCATGGAATGAATTGATAATACATTTCAAATTCTGGATCACAATATTGCCTTAACTTTATATTTTTCTTGGTTGTTCGATAATTCTAATGAATTATTCCTTTTGGAATGAATTACTATCGTATTTGAAATGACATTAAAATATTAGTAACAATCAGTAAATGACTGATTCGATTTTACTGCATTTGTTTACAAAAATAATACTCCAAAAACTATATTTTACATATGCCAAGATCATTCTGGAGAATGTAAAGATAATTCCGAACAAATCCACTGAACGGGAAACTGTTGACCTGAATCATATGAAATTCAATTTGAAATTTCGCATTTCTAAACAGAAATAATGTTATGGCAAAATTTCTCTTTTCATAACGAGGCTCATATTTTTCAATGGCAATGCATAAAGGATACCTTAAAAAATCAACCCCGTATTCCGTTTTCAAACAAAAAGAAAAAAGAAAAATGATAGATGGACGACAGCATCACGTTACAAATATGACATCTGTTAGGGTGAATAAAGGTAAACCACCAAACTTAACTCCCTTTGGGATATGCTTAGACAGAAAGTGAGATGGAAACAAACAACAAAAATATTATTTATACAAAATGGATTAACGAGGATTTATTGATTTCAATGGCCGTGAATGCTAAGCAAAACACGATTCCCAAACAGGGAAATAAATGTTAGATTTCAATAAAGAAAAATGTTTTTTCCGAAAATGGTGAATTAGCTTTCTGGTCATATGAAAGAAACATTGAAAATGGTTGAGCAATATGTAGCTTTACAGTTAAGAGTGTTAAAATGGTTGTTCTGTATTTACGAGAAATAATACGCATTGATCACATCATAATAATCAGTGTTTGTTTTCCTTTTGGAATGATAATATTTTGCCATTATCAAAATCAATCGTTCGCCAATTTAATTGTCTTATGAATCTTAGATTCGTTATTTTATGTATTGCGCAGTATGATTGGTTTATAAATAGATTGCATTGCGTTCTAAATTGCTTGCAGTATTTTTGATTTCTCCATCGTTGAAGAGAAAAAAAGCTAAAATACAAATTAATTGAATATTAAATATACAAAAAATTTCATTAAATAACTTGTTAAATTGTATACTATAGTTAATTTCATTGCAATAACATTTCACGTTTACAACAACGATATTAAAATCATAGATTTTGTTTGAATTACATCTAAAAATTTCCATGTCGTCGTAAAAGAATTTCAAAAGCCGGTCTATTGTTACAAAGTACGTGATTCTGGGACAAATCAGCTGAATAGGGAGGAAATGTTATTGTAGCCAGAGGCACTTGGAATTTATAACAAAAACAACAAATTAAATGCTTCATATTATAACTGAAAAATGGCTTAGAACGATCCGAATTTAAAAGCATGTCATAAGAAAGTAATGAAGGTGAGGTTTGCTCAAATATGTTAAGTTTTTTTAAAACTAATTTATCATCCTTCTAGGCCGTAGGCTCAGTTATCGTGCACAAGGCCATGGCTTTGAGCCTCGATTAAATAAGCAATTCTCTTTGTTACCTCGGTCTGTCCAAGAAGTCGTGCAGTCTATAATTCTAGTAGTTCAGTGATTCTAAGCAACGAATGGGCATAAACTCAATAAATGTGAGCAGCTCTCCCATATCCCAATCAAGAGTTGCAAAGGAATTTCCATTTAATTTAAAGTAGCAAACCATGAATATTTATTTTGTCCACAAGTCAGCAAAAAACTGATAATATTTCTCCATTCTATGCGAAATTTATCGAGTCCATAAACTGAATAGCAACTAAAAGAGTCCTTAGTTTTCCCTAAAGTTTGCCGTTTGGAACTTTCGATACATATTTAAAATAGTGGCATTTTGTTAAGCGATAGTTAAATAATAAGCTTCATTTTCGCTTAGTATTGATCAATTAAGTATGGCAATTCAAGTGTTTAAGAAATTGGTGATGTTTTATGTAGTCACGTCGTTCTTGTGACCAAAAGTTATTAATCGATGTAAAGGAAGAAAGCAATAAGAATAGGAGTTATTGCAATGAAAGGAAACGAAAAAGAAAACCTCAAGGTATGGATAGAATTATCGCAATTCAAATAAATTATTCCACAATAAATTTTTCCTTTCCGAAATAAATTTTTATTTTTTTCTGGCAATCCACATAGAGGGTTCTCAATTGTTTGAAAAAAAAAAGATTGTGATGATTTAAAAGCTTCAAATGTGTCTTTTGTTTCAGACATTTTTAAAGACTCCAAAATATTCCAGCCTTCGACACTAAATCTATGCCATTGGTGGAAAATATTTCTCTTAACCTACGGTGCGGAATCCTGGGTAGATACTGGAACATAAGAATCAGTTGTTACAGTCCTCGAGCGCTTTTCGATATAAAGAATTTCTAGGTGAATACTTTTCTAAATGAAAAATTTTGGTAGACAATTTATTTAAGAAAGAACAAATTTTCAGAGTGTACGAAAATTTTCTGCGAGCTAATTTTGGTAACGAAATTTCGAAATTCTGAGCATGAATACTGAAAACGCTTTACTGTACTGTACGCTGTACAAACCAGCATAGAGGCAATTCATTTATAAACACATTTATCTAGTTCTTTTTTTAGTCGGTTTTATATGCGAAATATAACCCTCTTTCAGTCATCCTTTGGATCCCCGGATAAAATCGCAAAATTTACATTTGAATGAGGAAGCTAATTCTTATAATTTGCATAATGCATAATCTTGAGTTGGTATAAGTCTATCGAAATTTGCTGTGAGTACTGACCACTCACTGTTTATTCGAAACCACCGATAATGGCAAAATATCCTTCTGGATTTCGTCAATATAGAACCCCAAAACGGAAAGGAATAGGAAAACGATAGCAGTGCTTCAGAATTATTTTGTTACAACATTTAATATAAGCCAGCCTCGTATGAGCCAATGTGATAGCATGACCAAGTTTAAAGAGACAAACTTCAAGGCGACGGTTCATGAATATGAACACATGAGTGTAATTTATTGAAAAAAAAAGTTTTGAATAAACTATGCCTATTGAAGAAACTGAAATCAGCAAATATGATAACTTTGAAAGAGCAATGCCCTGTTAGCGCCGTGGAAGTGTTGATAACTGATAGCACCATCGGCTATCAGTACTTTCATGGCGCTAACAAAGCTGCAAAAATTGACTTTTTCCCTTATTTGCAGATCTCAGTTCTTCCAAAGGGCATAGTTTATTCAAAAGAAACAACGGCGACGACACAAATAATAGTAGCGAAATATTAAAGGAGAAAAGAATATCCTTTTATTTAAGCGATCGGCGAAAAAGGATCGACTTTTCAATGTATATACTATAAGTTTTTAATATTATTTTGTTAATTATTCGGCAGAGATCATTTCTTGCTTTTTTTTTGAGTCACTCCCAACCGAAGTGTTTTAGATTTGCATCTAGGGTAGGTTTATAATCGATATTATTTTTCACAATTTCTAAATAAGAGGATTGAACAAATTCCAAAACCATGAGACAGATACACGTGGATGTCGATGCATATATCCTGTTTTATTCCTTTTTCTAATTTTTTTGCATTACAACAATAACAAAATGTAGATAATAATTACCATTTTGTCTGTTTGTAATCCGTAATCCGCAATGTTGAACGTAGAACGAAGTGTAATCCCAGGGCAATTATAATCGAAGTGTAGTCCCAAGAATACAAGCTAGGAAGTTTTTTTGCTTGCGGACAAATGCTTTAAACTGTTGTTGTAATTTTCTAATATTTTTTTTTTTTTTTTTTTTTTGATTATTCAACAAAATTTTAGCCCTTTCAATACACTTTAAGGCTTCCTTTGTGTTTTCTTTTCACAATGTATTTTTTCAAATTTGTTTTCAATTTCTTTTTGTGTTTTCTTTTTTTGGTTTTATTAATGATTAGCATATGAATTATAACTGTCACAGGTTCAATTGCGAATTAATGATAATGGCAACATGAGATACCATATGATTTTGCATGAATTGCTCTGTCTGCTCTTTATTAGCTTGCCCTCTTTTACAAGAAATTTTGTGTTGTGATTGCTTGCAGCTGAATTGTCAAAATATCAGCAATAAACAATAAAATGGAAAAACGGAAAACAAAATGACACTTGGTTGCACTTAAAGAAAATGATAGTTTAAGCTGACTTCAACGAAATTCATGAGAATCAAAATTTTGGCACTTTTTTATAGAATATTTGTTTCTTTCAATTTTTCTCTCTTTTTTCAATTTCCATTAATTTTTCCGATAACATACTTTCATTTCAAAATTATCGTTTCCGTTTCTGATTTGCATTGGTTTAGTTGTTTCAATTGTAATTTATTTAATTTTAATATTTTTTTCTCGTTCTCTATTTTAATTAATTTGCCGCTCACGCTTGCTTGCTGCTGCACGTTTAGTCAATGACTAAGGGCGCGCAATTCGAAAAAAATTTAAATCAACACACAAAATAACCAAAAACAAAAAAAAAACAGCAGCAAAACAAAACACAAACTCACTCGCACACAAACGCTCGCTCACAAGCCACAGCGCGCTCGCACACACACATTAACGGGAGCACAGGCAGCGGAGGCACACGTTCGTTCCGAACACAGAACTCAAACACAAATGAAATGTAAAATGAAACGAAACGAAGCACTCCAACGAATTAAAATGAAATGTGAAAAAAACAAAACTAATGAAATCAATTTCTTATGACTGAATATAATCACCAACACTCACACCAGCCAACCGAACGTTAAGATATTCATCTACAATTCACCCATTCACAAGAACGCACATTCATATACATCACCACAACCACCACCACCACGACACCAAATGGCCGTAATAAAAACAACCGTCGCACATTTTTAAAACTCTGTACTTAACATTAAACAGCGACAACAGGAACAAAAACTGCAACATCATCGGCTTTAAAGTACATTTTAGTTAAACTGTTAAATGACTGTTAAGTCATACGCACGTTCCAAGTTCAAACAGCGTTTCTTAACATTTTCTGGAAAACAGTGAAATACTCGTATATATTGAAAACAACATTCATCATGTTCAAACCTTTAACGTTAATTAATTAGCCAATTAATTAATTAATTGTAGAGCTTCAAATATGCTGAAGATAACAATTTTCGCAATTTCAACTGTGAATGAAACTAACCACAATTTTGTGGAAATAATGTAGGAATTCGCCTAAAGAAATTAGGCTCTATTATACATATATCATGTATTCGTATTGCTATACAGCAGACAGATAAAATCAAATATAGAGAATTTTGTAGGCACACTTTTAGACTGGTGTTAGTTGTTCAGGAAAGGCCAAGATACCCACACTACCATGCAGACATATCAAAATATCTGTGGCCACAAGGAAGGACGACTCAAATAGAGTTAGGACAAAATTGTCTTTAGTTAGACGCTTATTTAGGTCTAATTCCCATTTTATAATCCCGTGTAGCTCGGAAATTATGTAAACAATATATCGCACCCTAAATACAAAAGGGGCACAACTCAAAAATTGTCAAAATCTACTTTTTCCCATAAACTGATTCACATTACACATCTCTAACTACTATACAAATTTCCGTCTCATCACTCTCTTTTTCAACTGAAAAAATGCCGTTATGTCTATTTTTATGTCAAGTGTGTTACTTCTGCACGATCTACTCTACTGCTTCTACTGAATAATAGAGAATTTTGAGTTGTGCCCCTTTTGTATTTAGGGTGCGATATATTAAAATCGTAGAACTATTATTGTAAATTTTTTAACTGAACAAATGAAATGTGGAATTATACCGTAAATTATTAAATAAATAATTACTCAACTACATAGCACGCAGTAGATCCCAATTCACACATTTTTAAATGTGTTACATTAAAATCCTTATTGTGAATCGAAACATTATTGCAGCATTTACGTCCAATTATAGAAAAATGTATATCTATGGTCGTTGGTAGGTTGACGATAATTTCGCTTTTCCAAACCAGAAAAATTGGTAGTGGTGGAAGAAATTTGCTACCATAAACTGTTTGTTGACCACATAAATATTTAAATTGATGGGTTGGGCACAACTTTTTCAAGCCATGAGAATAAAAATGTGATCCAATTTACAAATAGAAAGATGACTATGCTGGGGAATATAAACTTTGTTTTTCTTCAATGACCGTCTGGTCAGCTCTCGTAAGGTAAGAAACTGCAGTTAAAGTTGAACCATATGACATGATTTGTGCGAGATTACAGAACGCCTTTATTTGGCACGGAGAATACCCACTGAACCTGTTGTTCGAAAATAGTAGTTTTCGAAAAACTGATTTTTGATCTGATTCTCTAGGCACCACACCACATTCAAACTCCCGTTCTTATGCTGCACCCCCACGTTGAGAAACACACCAATAATTAATCTTTTGATTTGGTTCCTGTTATATGCATACGTAAAATCGTTATGTATTTAACACAGAAACGCACACAAACATGTAAACTAGACGTACAGATGTAACATGTTCTATTCAGCTGTTAACGAACCAATAACGTTGAACAGTGGCAATAGGAGCAGCGTAAAAAGCTTTAAATGCAACAACAATGTTAACATCGATTGCATTTTTAATAGCCATAACATATGTAAGAACACAACTGCAATTAAAGTAAACGTTTAAAACATAATTGTGTAGAATGTTAAATTAACATCATGTTGTAACATAATGTGTTCTTTTTGAGAGGGACAGTGGTTTGAAATTATGCAAAAGGCACAAATTGCGCGAAGACTTTTACCGTGCCCAAACTGTTATCGTCATCGTTTTATTCAGAAATTATCCATATAAATTTTTAAATTTTTCGTGTCAATCAATCTCAATGTATAATGGCAATTGATTAAGAGGAATCACTGCAACTTAGGTAGTTATTGAAAAATTAAAAAAAATAATTTTTTTTTCTAAACATTAGATAAATCGTTATATCAGCCGTTTTGCAGCACGCACGATTTTCTACTACTTCTACTATATTTAAAAGTATTTGTAACACTTCTGGTCAAAAGTAATCTTATTCCCCAAAATTATTAAAAGTTATAATAGACTTTACTAAAGTTAAGAAAAACTTTGGCCTCTTGTTTACTTTGCTTACTTTACTCGGAAAAAGTTGTCGAGTAAAACCAATGAATTTATGTATCCCAAAGAGATACATAAGTTTAGAACGGATAATGAGGACAAACAAAAACAATATTTTTTGAACAAATAACAATAGGTAGTAAAATAAAAAGTTTTCTTTTAATCACAAGACATGGGTTGTTCATTTTCTGCTTTTATTTATTTTTTGTTCCAACATTTTTTTTTAACTTTTATCATCACAACGATTTTTTTTTTTTTGCATTTTTGTGAAACAAAGCTATTACGCGTGAAAGGAAAGAGAGAGAGAGTTTCACAGATAGCAAAATTGGTTCAGTTGTGCTCACAGAACAAACATACTTTCAAAAAAGCTAAACTTTTTGTAAATTTTATGATATGGACAGTTGTAAAGATATGGACAGTTGTAAGCATCTCACACTTATCTTACGTCGCATCGGTGTCGGTACATCGTTCGTTTGTCTAACTTTGCAAATTTCATTGTTTTAAATAAAACTTTCCAAATTTTCGAAGTTGTTGATAGCTTTGCCTGGAATATATAATCAAAATTAGATCATTTAGTATATTTTTGATTAGGTGGTCGGATAGGTGTCCAAAATAGCATATGTATGTATTTTAATTTGGATACCAGAAATGGAAACAAAATCAAAACTATTTTTCGATTTCATTTCAATTCAGTTGTGTTTATTTCCTCTTTACTGTGGCTCTCTTCTGTTCAAAAATCATTTTCTCCCGCAATGATGTCAATACCTAACACTGTGCATTGGAATACGAATTTAACACAATTAAATGCTTCTAATTTATAACGAATGTTACGTTGCACACGAACTTCTCCCCATTGCTCAGTTAACAGAGGCTGTTAGTGGAAACATTTACCCCTTCCTCTTCATTACAAACCAATTTGTTTGGAAACAACAAATAGCAACCCTTTTCTTAAACTACAGCCACAACAACAACATTTAAACTTATACTAACATTGTAATTACATTTTGTCTCTCATAGAGGGAGAGCGAAAGAGATGTGTCATCAAAAATGAATCAAATTTCAATGTTAAAATTTTAGTCTAGCACTCTTATTTATATTATAATGTGAGCACGTGTAAGGCAGTGAGAATAGAAGAGAGTAAGAGAAATCTTTACAACCGCACACAGCTTGGAAATGTGCAAAATTTCATATGTACTGAAATGCGACTGGTGTTGATGTTGTTGCTGTTAACGGTGGCATAGTTGTTGTCATCCCAGTCGTAGTCATAGCCATCAATGCGATGCGAGGCAAAAAGAAGAGCGCAATGAACGTTATGAATAGTAAATAAGTAAATAGTACACAGTCTGTGTAAGCACACACACTTTGTACATATGTAAGTACACCTACAATGTACGAAGCATCGTAGTAAAAGTACAAAGCAAAACAAAAACGATTGACACTACAAAATCAACGACTCTCCGACGACAACGGTGAGGATGACAGCGAGCGAATGAGAATAGAAATGAAATTCAACTTTAAAAGAAAAAAAAAAAAAAGCGAACGAATAACAATAATCGTAATAATAATACATAATAATAATAAAAATCATAATTATTACTGTAACAGTGTCATCGTCAGCAATCTGCTGCCTCTTCTCCATCATCTCCTGCCCCAAACACATCGTTGTTGTAATCATCAGCGTCAACTCTTTTTGTTTTGTTTATGATGCGGTGAACGTAATGATGATGCATATGACGAACATCATCAGCATTATAGTGCGACGTCTGTGATGGTGGCGTTGATGATGGCCTAGCGATTGTTATTTGAGACCTATTTCGTTACGAACCTAATAATTATATCGTTCCCAACTACAAACGCATTTGTATGCTATTGCGGCCACACTGTAGTCTGGATGGAGCTGAGTACGGAAAGTTCTCATAGAAAGGGGAAGTGTTACCAGAATCAAAAGTGGGTTGGCTCGAGCATCGTTCATTAGAGGAGCGCTAAACAAATTTGTGATTACATGGTAAATATTTAAACGCTTCTGTAGCCCTATTAGACATTTCTTATACAATAAATATATGTATGTAGATGATGAGAACTCGATTTGGTCAGTTCTTAATTGTTATTGTTATTTATAAAACGAGTAGACCTGCGCAAAGTTGTACGGGCACCAAAAGCTTCGCCCGAACCGAAGTTTCCATAACCACCATGGATTACGATCATCGTCAGATACAAGTGCGTGACACCCAATACAAAAATTTCCGACAGATGGGCTGATGCGTATACCCTCATCCAACGTCTTTAGCTTTGGTGCGAAAGTGGAAGGGGCTCCAGAAGCGACGTGATAAATCGCTAGATTGTTGCCGCAAACTGCTCTGAGTTAAACCATAATCAAAAAACGCAAAATTATAACCTTCTTTAGTCCTCGTCTTAGAAATTACAAAGGGACCAGAGATTTTTATTAAACCGGATAATTTGCAGGAAGATGTGGATTGTATTAAGTAATTTGTGTTAGAATTTCAAAACAGAACATAGTTACTTTTCCAAATTCTACCAAGCAATGCTATAAATTTGACAAAAAAAAAAAAAAAAAAACTAATTACAGGCATCTTACAAATTAGTGATTACAGCGTGATTACAAATCGGCCAATTTGTATTTGAGATGCCAAATAGAGTATGATCATGCCCACCAATTTCATTCCCACAACTTTGTTCTCCAAATGCATGATGTATGTCAAATTAGAATGCATTTAGAACAGATGTTCGACATACGAGTATGCGAAGTAAAAATATTGGAGTAAAATTGAGCAATTCTAGCTGAGGTGGGCACTTGCAAAAATCATTGCAGCTGCAGTCAAGTGATTAAGAATTACAGAGGATAGATTCAGTTTTGAAACATCTGTCAATTTTTTATGGAAATATTAGAGAGGGTGTGGCAATGACGGCCATTTTCTTAATGAGTTCTTGTTTTAGTAAATGCTCAATGTAACAGATTTCAATAAATTTAGTGCAATTAAATAAAGAATACATGAGTTCAATCGGTCATTTGCATGGAAAGTACAAGCGGAATAATGGTTATTTTTTTACAACTTCAGTCTAGCGTTGTAAATTTACACAATTAACCAAAACCTTAATTACTACAGGGTACAAATGACAGGAGAGTTTCGAAAAAATTTGCATGCGCTATGAATTGAAATTCGAATTATCCGTCACACTTTCACTAACAAAAGCGATATTTTCGGCAGTGCGTACATTACGATGATACACAGGCCTGACCACTTCTGTAATGCTTCCAGTCTCTTCAAATTTCTTCATAATTTTGCCAAATCCTTGCACAATAAGTCGATTATGACGACCATAATTACCCTGTAAAGCACGAAAAGTGTCCACTTTTGAATCACCACTTTTGTGGTAAGTTTTAACTATTGTTGCGCGTTCTTCGGTTGTGAAGCAATCAATATTCGTAAATGACAAACCTTTCACTAAATAAATAACACTTCAGATGACAACTATTTAATAATTGACAACCTTGCCAGACCGGCGGTTTGAAAATCACTAAATGGATAACCCTGTACTTCTTGTTACAATTAATTTCTATACATAATTAAAACTTTAGTAGCAGATGACTTTTTCGACATCAACGATTCTTGAAGATTTTGTTGGACATGTGTTGGCAGAATGACTTTTTTAAATGTCTCTTAAGTTCAGCTTTTGATTTATATGCCCATCTAAGCACTCATTTGCATTAATGCTTGCTTAGACCCCTTAAGAGCCAGCGAGCAAAATATTTCGGTCATTTTTTTATTTATATAGAAGAGAGGCGATAACGTCAGTTAGTTGCTAACTGGCCAAAATGCGATCAAAATAGCAACACTACGTCTTAAGACCAACGAGTTTGCTGATAATGAGCACGCATTAACTCCAACACACGACTCGGTTCTTCCGATGATTGTATGCTCTGTAATTGGAAAGACCAGGCTTTTGGCATCTTATTGAATCTTAATACAGGGTGGCGCACCAATTCCATCCATTTATTTTTTTTTTTTTATCGTACAGAAAATTAAATTTTATTTTATAGAATTAATTGCTTTTGAAGATGATAGACTGTGAATGACCTCCATGTTCATTCACACATATGAGACAACTGATCAGAAAATTATCATTCATGCGGGATCGTCTCAATTATTGTTTTAATGAATCTCTTCAATTTATTTAAATTCCTTGGTTTCGTTTACTTGACATAACCCCATAAAACAAAGTCTGTAGCAGTCAGGTCAGGTGACCTTGGGGGCCGGTCTGGCTATGGGTGCAGTTGCTCTAACTTGCTGAAACCAAATATTGTTAAAAAGGGATACGTCTTTAACGCAATTCTGTGTAAAAAACTTTGTCAATATCTTTAAATATCGGTCTCCATTGACATTGTATTTGTAGCACGATTTGGGGGCCACCCTGTGCGACATGTTGAAGAAGGAGCGCAGAGTGAAATTCTTTAATATGTGCGATAAATCGATTCAACTAAATTAATATCCCAGTAGACGTGAACAAATTTGTTGTCATTTGTTTGTACTGTGAAATGTAACGTTCACCGTTTAACAAAAAAAATATATTCTAAATAAATTTCGAAATTCTCTAAAACTTGTAATTGAATGTCGTGGTAATTCAAGGTAAACAATGAAAACTAATGTCTACAACATTAATGTAGTTCAATTTGGCGTTTATCTATAGCATTAGTTTCTGGCGTCAGTTTGCTTTTTAAGTTGAAAATTTCTAACATTCATAGGTCTTAAGTATTCTTTGACATACTAAGTAATTACATTGACATATTGCTGACAAGTCTTGAATTCTTAACCATTACAGTATTCTTATCAGAACTGTGCGGTTTAACTCTGAGCTGGATTAAGTTGAAGTCATTACGTACTCTACGCTAGGCAGCAGCACTTACGAGTTTGGTTGTATGACACGATGTGTGGACACTTTGTGTTAAATAGATATAGCAAAAATCAAATTAAATAAAGCATACGAATTTAAAGAATCCTCTTATGTTGCCTAACATTTAACTTTATAGGAAATGTCGGTACATTCACAATTCTCCACCACTATTTGTCTGTCAACAATTTGAGATTGGAGATTGAAAAATTCAGTATAATTATTTTTTTGTGGGGACAGATTTCCTAATCGGTTTTAGTTTTCGAGATATCGACATATAAATTTCGAAAAAGGACTTCATACATATTTCTAGTTCTTCTGTTTCAGTTCGAAGATATTTGGGAAGAATTTAGTAGCAAACGTCTCAAGTGATCTGATCTAAGAGTTCTGCAGTAATGTAAACATTAAGACATATCAGAAATAATATTAAAACCCAAAACCGGACTTACTTTATCGGTGGTACAACAGATTTTTTCACAGGCCCGTTTGGAAGAAAGAAGAAGAAATTCAAACGAACTTTTTATCCTATCCGTAGCGGCAAGATTTGCCAGGGTCTTACAAATCCGTCTAACAAATTTTTATTAATTAATTTAATTTAATTTATTTATTCGGAATTATAATTTTAAGCCTTATGACCGATTTGATTAAATTAAAATATTGCAACGTATCCTAGTCCTTTTCTAAGCTGTCCATTGAGTCTACTGTCGAATACGTTTTACGCTAATGCATTTTCATTTATCCATTCAACATGATCCAGATTACTCCATTGCTATAATTTTTTGCACTTGACTACCTCGATGTCAATGAGTGGTATAATGATTCATGCGACGTCATTGACAATGATCGGTCTATACAGCAGTAGGTGCCCGAAGTGTTACCAATCTCAAGCAGCTGCAGGAACCAAACAGCTAATGACAGCGCGCTCATTTTTTAACAAGCGTCAGTCTGCAATGTTGTGTACAAGCCTACAGAAGCATATTGTTTTACGTCACAGTTAAAAAAGCTATCAATATGGAATTCAAATGCAACAGTGTTAATGCTTTGTATTTGGCGGAAAAATAGCAACCAGCCATTGCTGACAAGCTACAACAATTACGTGTAAGCGCTTTTTTGGCTCCATTTCAGCGCACTTGCACCAGATCTCATAATGGCCTGGTTTTTATGCAAAAAGCTATCTTTGTAAGCTCTTAAGTTATGCATAGTTGTTTTTTCGAAAATATTGATGAAGATCTTCACCACGGAGATTTCAATATTGTGTCTCAGAGTGGCTTTAGAAAAAATATTTATTTGTTTTTTTTTGTTTTGTTTTTATTTAATTCTATATTTATCAGTCTTTTAAATATATCCAATGCTGTATAGCATAACTATTATAATGTGAATTATAGTGGGAAACATATTTTAAAACAGCATTATATTATTATAACTGTATGCTGCTCAAAAAGAGCTTTCTAAGAAATGAAAAATATGCTCACATTGCATTTGCTATGAAAATGATATTCTTCGGAAATGGCGTCCTCCTTTTTTTGGTGAGATATCTCAGGCATTTAATGAAATTAAATTCGCAAATGGAATGGAACTGCATTGCCACGCTCCTTTGGATACCACATGTACAAATTGGCCGATTTAGCGAAAATTAATAGTCTCTTCAGTTTGTATGCTGAGGACTTGAGATAATTTTTTGATAAGAATACAGCTGAGTAAAGATACGAGCGCGGTGCCATAACTAGCCGACCTGAGGTACAAATGGTGCCAGTAGTTCGAAAAAAATTGTTTTACTAAAAAGTGGCAACCTTATAAAACATGTCGTTAATATTTTTATTTGAGTTATCAAAAGTAAACTATCTCAATGAACTTGTAAACATGAAAAAATTAGTCACCGTTATGTAATTCAATATTTCCATTTGAAAGGTCTCGGTGTAACCAATATTAAAACCGAAATAGATTCTACTCTAGGAGAGTCTGCTCCTTCGTTTACGGCTGTAAAATATTGATTAGCAGAGTTTAAACGAGGCCTTACGAACTGCCAAGATGAACGCCGTAGTGGTCGACCCATTGAAGTGTCCACTCCATACACACTTAATAAAATCCACAAAATGGTATTGGATGATCGTCGACTGAAGGTGCGTGACCTAGCTGAAATGATAGGTATTGTATAAAGTGCTATACATCGTGTATTGCCCGAAGATTTGAAGTTGAGAAAGCTATGCGCAAGATGGGTGCAGCGCTTACTTTCAATAGAGCAAAAACTGCGTCGTGTAGATGTTTCGGTAGAGGGTTTGGCGATGTTTCACCGCACGAATAGCCTAATTTTTGCGTAGATTTATAACCATGGATGAGAAATGGGTCCACCTCTTTATACCTGAAACAAAGGAACAGTCAAAGCAGCGAACTTGAACGGGAGAATCGTGTCCAAAGAAGATGAAGACGTTTCCATCCACAGGCGAGCTTATGGCGTCTGTTTTTTTTTTTTTGGGATGCGCTTGGGATTCTTTTTAATGATTATCTTCAGGAATGAAAAACCCATCAACGACGAATATTATGCTAATTTATTGCTGCCGCATTCCACGAAAAAATAAAGTATTGTTTCATCAAGACAATGCTCCAGTTCACACATCCACTGTTGCTATGGCCAAATTTAATGAATTAATGTTCGAATTGTTTCATCACGCAAATTATTCGCCAGATTTAGCTCCCTCGGAATATTTTCTATTTTCAAACTTGGAAAAATAACTTTATGGTAAAAGATTTGCTAACAATGAAGAGGTGGAGTCTGCAGTTGGTCGGTTTTCTTAAGGAGTTTGACAGTTCTTACTGAATATCGCTGAAAAAAGTCTCTCGAGCTAAAAGGCGATTTTTGTGTCCTTTTTGTTAGGTCGGCTAGGTTTGGGACAGCCCTCATATACGTAAGCCCTCATGTACGTATACCGAGGCTTGTTTGCAATTGCTCAAATACGTCTTGTGTACCTGAGAGTTGATATTATGCTGACTTTTCGCAGTAAAACTTGTATAAAAAATGTCTAGAAGTTAAATGTTTCCACCAGACAGCACTAGTTTTTTCGCGAGGACTTTTTTTAAGTGGCAACGGAAACTTTTATCGGTTTCCAACACTGAAATCCGAATAATTTTAATCTTTGCGTCGTAATACTCATATATATGCGATAATACAATGTCTCGTGGAAATTTTTTTTCTCTTCAAAAGAACGTAAGGTGCGGCAAAACGGTGACCGAAATGTATGCTATCGACACAGATGACATCCGCCCTGATTACAGAAGTATTCATTCCATCCGTTACCACATAATCACTGGAGTTTTGTTTAGATCAAGGAGTAGCCAGTTTCCTTCTGGGATTTTTTTTTTGTGATGAGATCCGATTCCTATTAACAATGCACATAGTAGGGTGCCTTAGAGTCTCCTTCAACTAAAATACATTAGAATAATCTTCACTTTTGTAGTATTTATTCTCTTTCCACTTTTCCACTTCACTCAAATTATCCATCATTTTTATGTGCCCGAATGTCGATATAATGTTTAAATCAAATATCAGGTCAGGTAAAATGTTTGTTTTTAACCAAAAATCATAGGAAAAACAGTAGAAATCAGGTAGAATATCAGAACAATCTGGCTGTGGCAGCATGTAACGATAATTTTATTCATTGAGCGAGAAATGGGGAAACTCACTTTTTAATATGTAAAACATGTAGTGGAGAGTGAGAAAATATATCTTTCAATTAAAAACAAAAAAGGAAAATCCTTTCTAGTGCGACCTCAAACAAAAAGTCGTCATCACTTGTCACACGTAGAACAGGAAATAGAATTTTACGAGTTTGAGATTACTATGGCAAGATATTCGTATTAATTTTACCGGATAGATTTTATTTAACTTGCAGTGTATCAGTGGGTTACTACGCATTGTAGTTTTCTTGAAATCACAAAAAACTTAACAAGAAATTCGTTGATTTGGTTTTAGTATTCGTTATACCTCTTGTGAGTCTTTTACTACTATGGTAATCACATAATCAAATTTCAATACATTACGGGCACACCTCAATTGAGATTATTCTGTGTTCCTTTCCCCTCTTCCACTGCTTTACCTATGCATCACTATTGTTGTTCCTTCATGTTAATCTCCAAATATCAATCTTCCCAACAAAAAATGTAATTTTTCATATACGACAATACAATACAAGTAATCGTGGTAGTGAAATGCATAGAAGGAGGAAAAAAACGCAGCTCAGAATAAATAAATGTCTCGTAGTTCATCACAACAATTAAAGGTTCCTCTTACGTGGATTAAAGCATTTTGAAAAAAAAAACGTGAAAACAAAAACAACAGCAACTGCCCCAGTGAAAAAGATCTGCCTGTCTTTTTACTCATCTTAACCTGAAACTAATGCATTTTTTCCGAATTTCACAATTTTATGCCACAGGAGAGCATTTGAATCTACCACCACGTTAGCGAGGTTGATATTCTGGTTGGATGATCAAGAAGGAAGGAACCAACAAAAACTACAACGGCAACAAGAACAACATAACACTACTTAAGATACCTTCAGCATTATTTGTACTACAACAGCCTATCATAGCGTAGTATCTCATAAGTAAAGTACTTAAGAGTATTGGATCTATAAAAGACACATAGTACACATTACTTATGTAGTTGCACGCAGGAATACAGTGGGGTTCGAATGTGTGGTGAGTAATCCGAAAATGGTTAATGAAGAGTTGTGTAAAAGAAATTGAAATTAACGAATCAAATTGTGCACAACGTTTTTTCTTTTTGGTAGGGGTATAAATAATTGCATCGAAATAGGAATGCCAAAGGTGAGCAGAAGAAACTACCAAAATAAGATATTTATTCACACGGGGAAGGTGCTCGAGATGTTATTAACTTCAAACTGGTGCAGGAATCAAGCGGCTAATGACAGGCCTCCGAAAGAATATCGTTTTACGTGGCGATTAAAAAAGGTTATCGAAATGGAATTCAACCAGCCGTTGCTGTCGACTGTGGGAGTGTCTGCTCCTTCGTTTACGACTGTAAAATATTGGGTAGCAGAGTTTAAACGTGGCCGTATGAACCATCAAGACGAATACCATGCAAGGTACCATTGAGAAAATGCAGAAAATGGTATTGGATAAAGGTGAAGAGTGAAGCTGAAATGGTAGGCATTTCAAAAATTGCTATACATCGTACTTACATCGTACATCGTAAAATTTCAAGATGAGAAAGTAGGGCGCAAGATTGCGGGATGGGTGCCGCGCTTGCTTTCAATAGAGCAAAAACAGCGTCGTGAAGACGTTTCAGTACAATTTTTGGCGATGTTCCACTGCAATAAAGCCGAATTTTTGCGCCGATTTATAACCATGGATGAGACATGGGTCCAGAACTTCATACCTGAGGTAAGGGAACAGCCAAAAGCAGTGGACTGGAATGAGAGAATCGTGTCCAAAGAAGACGAAAAAGGTTTCACTTGAAGGCAAGATCGTGGCGTCTGTATTTTTGGGATGCGTATGGAATTGTTTTTTTTTTTATTATCTTCAGAAAGGAAAAACCATTAACGGCGAATAATATGGTACGAGTAATATATTGCAGCATTTAAGTGATGGAATTGTGGAAAAAGACCGCATTTAGCGAAAAAGAAAATGTTTTTTTTATCAAGGCAATGCTTCAGTTTACACATCCACTCCACACATCCGAAAACTAATGACTATGTTTGAATTGCTTTCTCATGCACGCACCTTATTCGCCAGATTTAGCTCTCTCTCGAACTATTTTCTATTTTCAAACTTGAAAAAATAGCTTGGGTATAGAAGCTGTTGTTATGTTGGAAAATAAATAAAATTTTGCCCAACTTTTTTGTGTCTTCTTTGTTAAGTCGCCCTCGTACTTTGAAATATGCCATACCTATATATTTTGAATAAGTAATCGAACACGTCAACTTGGTCATCTTCACAACTTGTCCATGTAGTAAAATTTACCAGTTGTTACCAAAAATGAAATATTTAGTTCAAATTTATTACCATCAACTGCATTATTTGAACCCACATAACTCGGTATGTACACCACGTTATATATCAAAATTTGGACTTACTCCAGTTGAACAATCTTGGTAAGTTTTACATTGCATTAGCCTCTACAGGATGAAGGGTATACTCATGTTGTCATTCTGTTTGTAATTGCTGTAAGTATTCATCTGAGACAATATAAAGATTGTCCTGAAATGTCTGCCAATGTTAACATGTTCGTCCTCATGTCTGATGAAATTGTGGGAGCGGTTATTAGAAAATACTAAAAAGTCCAAATTTTCATTGGTCTAAATTAATTTGTAGTACATGATAAAAGATGATATTTGACACACCCATTTATACAGTGATTTTTTAATCGTAGTTTTTTTAAAAATCGAATGGAACACTCAAATTTGCATCATATATTAAAAATTGGAAATTGGAATCGATAAATTGGTCTTTGCCATTTCATTTTTAAAGATAATTTCATGTAAATGTTGTCCGCGGCTCCGTCTGAAAATGTCCATTCGGAAGGTCCAATTTTTCGTCACTTTTTCGAGCATTTCGGCCTGTATTCCACGAATAATGCATTTTATGTTATCCTGTAAGGCTTCAATAGTGTTCGGCTTGTCCACATAGACTAACGACATGACATAATCCCACAATAAATAATCAAGAGGCGTTAAATCGCAAGATCTTGGGGGCCAAATTGAGAGATAAGCTGCTCACCAAATTCATCCCTGCAGTGTGGCATGTTGCACCGTCCTGATGAAACCACATGTCAACCAAGGGCAAAAAATAATCGCGTATCATGGCTCGATATCGTTCGCCGTTGATGGTAACGTTTCTTCCACGGTCGTCTTTGAAGAAAAATGGATCGATGATGCCACCAGCCCATAAACCACACCAGACTCTCGTTTTTTCGGAACGCATCGGTAATTCATGTATGGCATGTGGCTGTTCATGACTCCAGATGCGACAGTTTTGCTTGTTTACGTATCCGAATTGTTGATTCAGCAGGTCGATTGTGACGACCATAAAATGGTCGTATCAAACGATGCACATTTGTCACAGAGCACGAATTTTGATAATAAATTTCAACGATTTGCAATCGTTGCTCGTTTATTAGTCTTCCCATGATGAAGTGGCAGAGTATACTGCACACTTTTCACTTTGGCAGATGACGTTTGGACGGCATTACCAACCAGTGCTACCAACCTGAAAAACTTAAATCTTAAAAAAATCACCCTATATATGACCACGATTAGGTATAACGTCATGGTATAGCATAAATGGCACAATTAGGTGAAATCGAACAAGGATTGACCCAGATATAGAATAGTGGGCATTTCCTGTGTTTATTCAACAATATTATATCATTTGCACAACAATTAAAAGTTATATACTGATGATAGTTACTGGAAATGACCATCCCATCTTATAAATTTCTTACGAAAACTGTTGAGGTCGTTAGAAATCTGTGTTTCGGTAAACTGTCATTAGGATTTCTATAAGAAAACTGTGATTTGGCATAACATTTTCTACAAGAAGACGGTGCCTCAATGAATCATTTCTAACACTGATGGTGACTGATGATGAAATATGGATCACTTACGATAACGCCAAAAGAAAACGGATATAGTCGAATCTCATTGAGCCGTCACCAAAGGTAGACAAGCCGGCATTAGCCGTCAGGAAGCTGTTGCTGTGTGTCTGATGGTGTTGCCCAACTTTGAAAGTGACTCGCCAGAACCTCCAGGAGCTTGGTTGGGAGGTTCTTTTGCATTCATCTTATAGTCCAACTGTGGGAGTAGTTGTTGGAAAATAATAATAATAACTTTCTTTTTGATCAGACCTAGTTGACACTTCCATTTATCTATGGACCGCAATCAGTGGCGGTGAGTGAGCATAAATAGATTTCGACTCTGTCGAACTTACGCCCCTGCCCACTTGTTTTAATGTTCTCCATAAGTATATCCCCAGATATATGTAAATTCTCACAATTTTGCTCACCACTGCCGTCTGTTCATCTGTCATATGATGGATTCTAAACAAATTTAAATCTCTCAAACTTCTTTTCCCATTCTTGTTGTCGTTTAGAGCTGAATGCGCTTAAGGTTTTTTTTCCTATTGTTTATTTAATGACGACGACTACGGCGATGATGATGACGAGGATGATGATTTTCTTTTCATTTCTTTATCTTTTACATTTTCCTATTGTTGCTATGTATGTGTATGTGTGTGTGTATGTCGGTGTGTAAGACTAGCATTCTCTTTCGTATTTCGTCAAAATGATTGATTTGTAGGTGATGAATTACAACAACACCTTTGAGGATTCCTTTTTTTCGCCTCACCTTTGTTGTTGCAACAGTGCTGGTGGTGGTGATAACAAAAGCAGTGGATGGAAACCGACCATCCATATGAAACGATGTGTCAGATATTTTAATGTCCATCTATAGTTGTTTTGTTTAACAAAAAAAAAAAAAAAAGAAAAAAGAAAGAAGCAAAGAAGAAAAAGACGAAGATTAGAACCAAGCGGTAAAAAGAATTTATATAGAATTTTCGGTTTAGGAGGAGATATGAGAGATTTCGAGGCATTTTATGTTAGAAATTTGAAAATTAGGACCCATGGTTTGTTTTATCTTTTCTCCTAATTTCGGAAAGTCATAGCAGCGTCATTTTCACATGTCTATTTAAATTGATTTTTTCTGCTATTGTCTTTGCAGCTGGTTAGTTTACAATTTTGAGATGTGAATTTAGATTTTAATGGAAAAAGGATTAATGGCAGAAACCTAGAATTCCCATAGTAGTTGGGTGTCCTTGATTTGACGGTAAGAATTAGTTCAACCCTTAAAAGTTAACAGATTTTAATTTAAAGGGTAGAAGAAAAAAGTATAGGCATGCAAGCTATAAAGCCTGCAAGCTAAAGACACACTTTTGTTATAGAAAACTTTTCCTCTCTACTGTAAGACACTGCATGTGTAAATATCTTGAGACATTGAAACATAATAATCCATTTATTCAATTTGTGTTTTAAAAGGTGGAAGATAAGACTGAAGTCATACCAGCAAAAAAAGCCTGCAAACTATCGTATAAGACGCCATTTTCTCATAGAAAACATTCTCTAGCTCTTGTGAGACACCGCATGTGATAGTCTCTAGACCCTGAGATATAATACTATTATAGGAAATTTAGTTCCCAGTGCATGGTGCTTCAGTTCCTCAGAGATTTAATACATATTCACCCAACCAAAAGAATATGACGTCAAAAGACGGTATGTTTACCATATGCCTAAGCCTGGCTCTTGACGTTTAGGTTATGGCAGAATCGACTAGCGCTTTCAGCTGGCGCCATCTATTGACAAACATAGGGAACTTAGTTGCGCACCCAATACTTTGCCTGTTTGTTTCAATGCATTAGAATACTGATAAATTTGTCCTAATGCACTGAGAACAATTTGTCATATAGAATATAATTTTTTGAATATTGTCGAAATATTTTCACATCCAAAATTTAGCTCTATTTTGCTTTTCATCTCTAGTTTAATTATATACGGGGTGTATTCAAAAAATAAGGGGAATTTTTCAAATTTCGTGGGCTACGTTCATACATTCGACTTTCAATTATTATTTTTTTATGTTGGTACACTCGTCTCGAAGACATGTTGACAGTTTTAACCATATAGCATGTTTACACACACAGCAAAACCTTCCTGACCGTTAATGCTGGCTTGACCACCGTTGGCATCGTCGCACTGCGATTCGACCATGACTGTTTTCAGTTGGCGTGTTCGTTAGTGACCCATTTTTCATCATCGGTCACCATCAGCGTTAGAAATGGTTCACTGAGACAATGTCTTCTTGTAGAAAATTTTGCACCAGATCACACAAATCAGCCCGTTATTTCTGAGTACACGGAGGTACAGTTTTCTTATAGAAATGCTAATAGCAATCTATGAAAACACAGATTTCTGACGTTCTCAGCCCAGTGTAACACGATTTTTTTTGTATAAAACCTAGTCTCAGTCCACCAACAGTTTTCTTAAACAGCTTTCTTAAATGAAACATCATCTCAATTTATTGAGACTTAGGTTTATTTTAGAACTGATTGTCTCAGTCCACTAATAATCAGTTTTCTCGCAGAAGTAGCTGCCTCAGTTTTCTGACAATAAACTCTGTCCCACTTGATTAGTGCACAGTTTCCTAAGCCACGTTCTTCTTATTTGTTTCAAATAGAAAACATTACTGCAGTCCACTGAGACACAGTTTTTTGATGCAGAACATAGGCGCACTTAACTGAGACATAGTTTTCTTGTAGAGAGCATAGTCTCAAACTACAGATATACAGATTTCTTATAAAAAATATTGCTTCAATCCATGGAGATAGAGTTTTTTTTTAGAAAATCGTGTCGCAGTCGCTGTGAAACACAGTTTACTTTCAAAGAGCATTATCTAAATGCCCTTGTTCGCAAGTTCTCTTATAGAAAACATTGCTTTGGTCTATTTTCACATAGTTTCCTTTGTTTAAGCTTTTTTCTAGCAACTATACTGGGAGAGAGCTTAGTAAGCCACAATTTTTTTTTTAAATTTTCGGTATAGGAAAAAAGTTATAAACGTTGCGAGCAAAAAAAAAAATTGACTCGGTCTACAGACACGGAGGTTTCGTGCAGGAAGCTGGCCACAGGGCACATTGTGTCAGTGTCCTAAGAAATATTTTTTTGTAGTCCCCCGACAAAATAATGTCCCAGTAATGTCCTCATAGAAAGCATTGTGTCGATTCACTTCTCATAGAAAAAATAGTCTCTATCCACTTTTTTCTACCTTTCTGTTATAGAAAATGTTGCCTCAGTCCATTGATATATATATTTATGTAGGTTTCAATTTTCTTACAAAGAGCTTCGTGTCAGTCTATTTATGCAATGTTTTCTAACTCGCAGTTTCTTTATATAGGGTGGCACATTAGTAACATTAAGATTTCATCAGTAAATACATTTTTTGTTTAAGTCTTTTTTTCCTCTCTTTACAGAATTAACTAAATAATACTGGGGAAATTTATGAGCACAGAACAAAGAACCGAAGTTGTTCAATTTTACTTTGAAAGTCAGCATTCAATTATTCAGATCATATCGAAATTTCTCTTATGTTCGAAATGCTCCTAGCGCTCCAACAACTTACCGATTGTTTCAGCGTTTTGTGCAACAAGGGGCTGTCTGTGATCTTCTGAGTGCTGGAAGATCTCGTACAATTCAAAATGAAGTGACCATTGCTCGAGTACAAGCAAGTATTGAGGAAAACCCAGAAACTTCCACCAGGCGACGTTCTTAGCTGTTAGTATATGTATATAGTTTACAGCTCATTCAGATACTACTCTCTTATACGAAACTTAGCCTCACTCCACTGAAACATAGTTATTTTATAGAAAAAGTAGTGTCATTCCATTGAAATAGAAAACAATCTTGGCTCGCTGAGCCACAGTTCTCTTATAGAAAACATTAACCTCATTTCACAAAAACGTAGTACTGTTTTGTGTGAGTCTAAAAACAGAATATGTGTAACCTTACTGAATGTGAGAAGCTCTTCCATGTCCCAGTCATGAGATGTTAGGGAATTTGTTTTGTTGTTTTCGTAGCTCTGTTATAGAAAATATTTCCCTAATACTGCCCTGGGATAATTTTCTTATAGAAAACATTTCAATTCATTGGGAAATAAATTATTGTCGCACAGACACTGATTTCTTGTATGTTGTTATAGGACATAGCTGTCTATAAAAATCTAAAAAGGTTTACTGCCCAATAGGATATAGTTTTCATCAGGGAAATATTGTCCCAACCTTGGGGGCAGTCCGTTTTGCATGGAAATTTTGGAAATTTTGCCTTGTATCTCAGACCAGTTTTTTAATAGAATTAATATTAGCGGATGAAACTGTGTATTCTTATGGAAAACTTTATTTCCATGCGGAAAAATAATCCTTAGTCCACTAGGACATAGTTTTCACATAGAAACCGTTGGCCCACATAACTGATAGATAATTTACATATATGCAAACGCCGTATGAGATTATCCAATGCAAATAGACAGCATAAATTTTGTACTGCTACTATGATAACTTCCTCTAAGTTATGTGCAGTAGCCTTAAAAATGATTACACAGAGGTTTCATTGTTTTTAGGCAAAATTCGCACATGAGGACAACTGTGTCAAAGAGACTTACCCTGTATTTTACATGATTTCCAATGTGTTTGCAAAAATTAGCCCTTTGCTCTGTTGTCTATTTGTTTGTGTCTCGCCCTTTCCCTCTTGTACTCTCAACAGAACTAGCATATCCTTTATGCTCAATTTTAGGTTTTTTATGTTTTTAAACAAACCCTTAAATGTCTCGATTTTTCTGCATCGCTTAGGACAAGTACACATTCATTATACTTGAGAATTTATACATTTTTAAATGTTCTCCGATGCGTATTTGGGAAATGGGCTGTAGCATAACCCTCCCATATTTTGCCAGGACTTTGCTTTGTTAGTTAAACATGTGCATCCTTTTGTGACGCTTTGGCAGATGTTACTGTTTTATAGGATTTACAAAATGTGAACTGCTATTCATAACAATGACTGGTTTAGGTTTTATTTTTCGTATGGATTTTTTTTAAACTGATTTGCTATACCAGGAAAAAATTGAAGGCAAATGTCAATATTACTGCCATAAAAGACAAGGAATTTTGAAAAAAAAAAAATTATTTACCAAACAAAAGCGGAATTTTAGTTATTTTTTGCCATAGGTAAGTACCTATTAAAATACCCAGATTCCCAGGGCAAAACATTTCTGACTATCAATCCTGGTTCAGCCATCGTTTTCACAGATTCACCGAGATTCAACTGTGACCGTTTTCACTTGACGTTGTAATAAATTGTCAGCTTTTTATCACCAGTCATCATCCGTTTCAGAAATGTTTTGATTTTGTGGCTGCCATTCGCAGATGACAGTTTGGTCCATGGGAATTTTTGCTCTCATTCGTGTGCCACTCATACATCGGGCTTTTTTTGTATCCATCCCTATGCAAGTGGTTTCCAAACTGTTTTTTGTGCAATTTTGTGCAATCGAAACATTGCTTACGTGATGACCGACACTTTCAGCAATTGACCTTCCAGAGTGGCCTTCCATTTTTGACATCAAAATTACAGAAACGAGATCGACGATACCAAATTTCAAATCAAGACCATTAACATTCACATTTTCATATGCCAGGTCTGCGTTTTCGCCCTCATCGAAGGAAAGTCATAAAATGTGGCGGATTCCCTTGCTGCTGGGGTCCATTTTTGATGCACTCTCAATCTATATTGAGTCAAGCAATCACAAAGCTGTCACTTAGCTATTTTTTATTAAGAAATCTTATCTGTCTAAAGCCCTCTAGCTTAACCCGATCGCGTTTGTACAACGCACGATACTGACTACTAAAGCCGCCTGTCGGAGAAATAATGGATTAATTTTTAACAATATGGATTTTCCCATTCTTAGCGATAAGAGAGCATCCAACATTATAACATTCGTTGGGATGCAGAAATGGTTCCAATTTAGATCGAAACCATGTTCTTATTGTTTAATAATTCTGAAGCAGACCTTACGAAGTGATTAGAATGTGATTTAATGATAAATATGAAATAAAATAGAGCCGATTCATCAGAAATATGTTAAATGTTCAATATAATGATTAGCATTACTTCGTCATCCGTGAAACTTCTGTGAAACAAATAGTGTCCACATAATTGGTCTGTAGTGTATCCACATCCATGGAATAATTTTAGAACCCATTTCATTATGAACCAATATTGGAAGTAGTGAAAAAGTGATTTTCAAAGAAATACTTTTAACTTCAAAATTACTTAAAAAACTTTGAGTTCTTGCATAAAACATTTTTCCTGATACATTTTTCTGTACGAAATTCTCCTTAAGGCCTATGGATACCTTAATATTGGAAACATTTCAAAGGAATTAAAAAACTGTTTAAAAAATTGTAAGAGTATAACCTTCGTTACCCAAATTTGTCTATAAATCAACAATTTTACCTACATATAAGTACCTATAAATAATGGTCAGACAATATGGTGACGATATATGAACATGATAGACAACAGTCATCCATAATTAGAAGGAAGTATTATTGTTTAAAAAAAACTGACAGATCAAGGCTGCCACAAAGTATTTTGTGTGCTTTCTCAACTCATAGGGATCTTCTTATTCCTTTTAGTACACGTTTGTTTCCCTGAAATGAATTAATCATTCTGGGCTTGCGAAATTTATCGACCTTTCCGGACGAAATTCCATGGAAAACGGGAGATCCACAGCGTAGTTTCATATTACGGGTTCCTTAGTAGAGATCTTAAGCATAGCTTTTGTTAACAAATCAAGAATCAGTCAATTTATTATTGTGAATGCTAAATGGATTTTCCTTGCTTTTTGAATACCGATTAATTGAAATGATACTACCAGATTCTTATAAGCTTATAACGAGTAAAGAAATCAGCTCAATTTCCGATCATGGCATAAATTGCTCAGTTTCGAGCCAAAACGAGGTCAGAATAGCCGTATTGCGGCTTAAAAACAACAAAGCCGGTAGCGATGAACTGATAAACAGTATGCATCAGCTCCTAAATGCGCTTTGGCTGGGGGAATGTATGCCCGATGGTTGGAATTTGAGTGTGCTACGTCCTGTGTTCATCAAAAAAAGGCGATCTACATAGTTGTGTATAAAAACTATAGTAATATCAGCATTTTATACGTTGCTAATAAGGTCCTGTCGAGTGTGATATGTGAAAGACTGAATCTGATTCTAACTGACCTGAATAGTCCTTGTTAGTGTGTTTGCACTACGGCAAATTGTGGAGAAGACACAAGAAAAACAGGTCGACACGCACTATCTTTTTGTCGATTATAAAGTTGTCTACGATAGTCCGATACGGCAAAGTCTATATGAGACATTGTCCGAGTTTGAAATCCTTGCGAAGCTTATACGTCTTTGTAGAATGACGCTGGCTGACACGAAGTCTTCAGCAAAGATAGACAAAAATCTTATTGAGGGTTTTTGCACTAAACGAGGATTTAGATAGGGCGACGGTCTAATGTGCGACTTCTTCAAAATAGTGTTGGAAACGGTTATGAGGAAAACTGCAGTTAACACGACTGGTACCATCTTTAACAAAAGCCATACACCATTTCCAAATGCTCATATGGATGTTATTGGCAGAGAACTGCGAGATGTTATTGCAGACTCCTCAAACATTGAGTAAAAATGGGTCTAGTGGTAAACGAGTGCAAAAAAAGCTATTTGTTTCAATAAACAAGGAGTGTACTCGCTTGGGACTTCAAATTTTGGCAACTATAACTTTGGAGTGGTGGATGAATTCATCCAGAAACAACAAAACGAATGATGTCAAGAGTAGAGTATCGCTTGAGAATAAGAGAAGTGTATCGCTTGCTTAAAGCTGTTCCTATGAGTTAAGCAGGCGATTTAATGATGAAGCATTACAAAATGATGATGACAAACAAAAATCCGACTGCACTAGACGTTGGTTTTATCTGTGCTGTTGTTTGGTGCAGAATCCTGAGTTATGACATAAGCGAACGAACCAGTGCTGGAAGTCGTCGAGAGGAAAATATTGTGGAAAATATATGGGAGAGTACCGATATTGCAATGAGCATTATGAACTTTACGCCGACCTTAATGTGGTCCAGCGCATCATTTTGTGATGAACATGAATACATTTTGACAACGAATTCGATGGGCAACACAAAAGAGGGCGGCCGAAACTCCATTGGAATAGCCAGGCTTTTCAAATGCTTTCAAAACTTGGTGTGGTGAATTGAAGAAGAATCACAGAAGATTGAAGAACTTGGAATTGTTGTCCGTATGCGGAGGTCTTTGAGAGGAAAATACCCTGGAAAATATATGAGAGAGTGTCGGTATCGCAATGACCTCTATTAACTATGTGGCGACCTCAATGTAGTCAAGCACATTAGAATACAGCGCATCATGTTATGCGGATTGATCCAAATGATCCAGCAAGAACACATTTTGACAACGAATTCGATGGGCAGCGTAGAAGAGGGCGACCAAAACTCCATTGGAAGAACAAGGCTTTTGAAATGTTGTCAAAACTTGGTGTGCCGAATTGGGGAAGAAGCGCAGAAGACCGAAGCGTTTGGAAGTTTTTTTCATATGCAAAGGTTTTCGAGAGGAAAATAATCTGGAAAATATATGGGAGAGTATCGATATCGCAATGACCTTTATGAGCTATATACCGACATCGATGTGGTCAATCACATCAAAATACAGCGTATCACGTTGTGTGGATTGATTTAAACGATCCAGCAAGAACAATTTTTGAAAACGAGGAGGGCGACCGAAACTACATTGGAAGAATCAGACTTTTGAAATACTGTCAAAACTTGATGTGACGAATTGGAGGAGAGGAGCAGAAGACCGAAGCGCTTGGAATTCGGATGCCATTTTCTAGCCGCCACCTAAGTAAATATGCTACCAAATTATTTGAAAACAATCTAGACATTTAAAAAATCAGCCATTTTTAAAACTAAATTTACTCGGTTTGACATAAATCATACTCGTATGTGACGAGTACGTACGCTATTGTACATAATATGAAAATTATGCATCCTGCTTACCTAAACACGTTCTATGCAAAATTTATATCTTTGACCCAGAAAAAAAAAAATTCAAATTCCTTTTAAGAAACTCAAATTCAAAGGCATTGCAGACAGAGTTCATTTTCTTAAAACTAAATTCCAAATAAATAATACTAATCATTCTAAAAACTGTCAATACTTCCTGCTAAAGTCAGCATAATTTTTCCTATTGTTGTTGTTTGAGCAGTTTATGGCAACGGTTATTAAAATACCGACAGTCGGATATATTTTGAGGCAAAATCGCACAGCTGTTGCCTTTTGTGCAAAACTTAGTTGTTTGAAATACATAGGAAGAAAGAAGGCAAAGAAGGCAAAAAAAAACTAAACCTAATCTAAACAAAAACTCAAAAACCGAAATGAAATTCAAGTAAAATGAACTAAGTCCGCACGTCCGTCCACCCGACTGACTGTTTTTGTTTTGAGTGTAATTTTTTATGGTTCTGCGTTTTTTGTTGTACAAACACTGAAATGTTTATTTTATGATGTTTTATATGTTTAGGATCAGCATCTCCCTGTATCGTTCGTTATAAGTACGACCACACGAGCTGGCATTGGACTTGCTTAGCAGCCAGCTAAAACAGCATCTGAGTGGCTGAACCAGATACGCCGATACATCCAGCCGCAGTTGTAATCACTTGGCATTATAGTAAGTACTACTAGACTCATACACACTCACACACACACATGAGCGCAAGTAGCCTCAATGAGTCGAGTTTGCCCCTTTACAGGGTTCACGTGTGAGTGCCTGAGGCTGGAACTCAAACTGAGGTAGGTAAGCAGGAGGACGCCGTGTCGTGCTAATACGAATGTGCAAAATCTATGGCGATCTAGATTCGAAACCAAAGAGACTGTGGAAACTACTAAAGATCAATATGCTACTGCGTCTTGTGTTTTGTTTTGAATAATTCAAAGATTCGTTAAGCTCACAGTGAGTCATCTTTGTGACTTGACGAGGTAAAGAACAGTGGCATGTCAGATCTGTATATAAGAACTTCTATCCGTATTTTGGCCTAAAAACGAAACACATCTTTCGTATAAAAATAACTTTTTATTACTGTGCATTCATATAGAAAATTTTGTCGCTGTGGACTGAGACACAGTTTTCAGATAAAAAAAAAACGTTGTCGCAATGTACTGAGACACAGTTTTCATATAGAAAACGTTGTCACAGTACACTGAG
>JAHXMU010000591.1:70628-141767 GCA_019455685.1 Philornis downsi
GTGCACTGAGACACAGTTTTCATATAGAAAACGTTGTCGCAGTGCACGGAGACACAGTTTTCATGTAGAAAACGTTGCCACAGTGCATTGAGACACAGTTTTCATATAGAAAACGTTGTCGCAGTGCACTGGGACACAGTTTTTATGTAGAAAACTTTGTCACAGTGCACTGAGACATATAGAAACATAGAAAATGTAGTTCATATAGAAAACGTTGTCGCGGTGCACTGAGACACAGTTTTTATACAGAAAACGTTATCGTTATGAGACACAGTTTTCATATACCTATAGAAAACGTTGTCGTAGTGCACTGAGACACAGTTTTTATATAGAAAACTTTGTCACAGTGCACTGAGACACAGTTTTTATATAGACATTTTTCACATAGAAATGTTGTAGCAGTGCAGCACAGTTTTCATATAGAAAACGTTGTCACGGTGCACTGAGCACAGTTTTTATATAGAAAATGTTGTTCATATAGAGAACGTTATTGCAGTGCACTGAGACACAGTTTTCATGTAGAAAACGTTGTTGCGGTGCACTGAGCAACAGTTTTCATATAGCAAACGTTATCACAGTGCACTGAGACACAGTTTTCATATAGAAACTGTTGCTCATATAGAAAACGTTGTCGCAGTGCACTGAGACCCAGTTTTCATATAGAAAACGTTATCGCAGTGCACTGAGACACAGTTTTCATATAAAAAACGTTATTGCAGTGCACTGAGATACAGTTTTCACGTAGATAACTTTGCCTAGTGCACTGAATGTGCACCGAAAATAGAGAAAAAAAAACTGTTTTCCCCCCATTTCAATGGTTGTTCTAATCACTGTCCTTAGCGTTTTAATAATTTTGAAGATGGATTTTTATGATATTTTTTCTCATTGCCCGATTGTTCCGCCCCTGGTGTCTCATTCCATACCAGGTAGTTTTCATTACTTCTGTTATGTTTCAGCAAATCGAAGTATGCTAGGTGAAGGTTTAGTTTTTCACTTATTTGGAAATTTCATAAACACTTTATAGTTTTCGCACAACAATTTTCATTGACAATAGATTTAAGCCCACACATACGAGTACACAAATACACGCACGCAATGCATAAGCATGCGCACCCTGAATTTGGCTGACTGAGAACACTGGAAATTTCTTTTATTTTACTCTTTTACGAGCCATGTTTTGTTTCAATTGTTATATTAGATCAGAAAGAAATCCATTAATATCACGAAATAAAAAAAAAACAATAACACACACATTAATGCCATGTAGCTCATCCGTTAGTCCGTCCGACTGACGAGGTCCTTGTGCCAGTCAAATCATCATTTATCGTATTTCAGTCACAGCTCGTCAATCTACTGCAGAAATTTACTTAAAGATTTTAATTGTTTTTTTTTTTTTGTGGATCCTTCATTTGAGATCTTTTCAATTTTTTGATGGTTTCCTTTAGGCTTTGGTGTCATTGTTATATGTTTTATTAGTTTGGACTGGAGAAGAAACGACATTTAGAAAGGTAGAAAATGTCATTTATTATAATCACTGAATTGTCTAATGAGTACGAGATCAAGCGGCAAGAAGTATCTTGGTATTTCAACATTATCTGCAAATCAAATCCAAAGTGAAATCATACACATTGCTGAAGCGAATGATTTATTTCAAGTTTTCCCAGGGTACAGTTGTGTGGTCTGATGCCATCTTAGTGTCCCATGAAGATCTTGGAAAAACTAATAAAATCATTGAAAGGAATTAATAACAACTTTTGTTTTGGTAAAGCAATGTTTGGCCCTGCCGTCATTGTTTCGAAAATGTGGAATCTGCAATTTGGTAAAGATCACCAACTATATGTATTGTAATTTAAGTAAAACAACATAAAGGTTTTCGGAAATAGTTTAATGTTGTAGTTTGCAGAGACGAGATTGTTTGTATAAAACTTCTGTGGCAGTTTAATCAGAATGCGTCTCAGCAGCTACTACTTCTTAGTAGCCCTATGATATAACTTAATTTATGGAGAAAATGTTTTGTATACCAAATTTCATTTAAATTTGAGAGAATATAAATAGAAGACAGACATACGTTTCATATTTACTCTATTAAATTTTCAACATATAAAACAAATTTGCCATAGAACTGGAAAAATGTTCATCTAATCCAAGAAAACTCAAGTTTCACCTGGAAATCTTTACATCAACCTATCAAATTATGATGTTCGTTTCGAAATCTTTGAATTATCTATTAAGCGGTAGATACATAATAATGTTGGGCAATATTATGAGCTACTTAAAACAGAAGTTATCTGTTAAACGCGGCATGTAGAATCCGAATTTGAAGTCCAATCGAAAACTAAATTTGTTGTGAGATTTATAATGCAAATCTTTGCAATCAGCAAGCCTCAATTAGCCTAGAATAATTCAATATATTGAAGCTAGACAAAATATCGTTAAGGATATTGTGTTGTTTAAAGAAATCTTCGAACAGTCAGCAAGCAAAAACAGAGTGAATATTGATAAAAGAATTCCAGAAATGTATTACAGAGTACTTCTTACAGTCCTCTTCCTAACCTTTCCATAAGAGCAAGAATAACTTTCCTTAAAGATAAGCTTTTGTTGAAGATTCTTATCATCTTCAATTCTCAGCTGCAATTCAAAATGTAAAAGCAGTTTTGACTCAACTTTGTAACACTCTTGCAAACCGACTGGCTTGTAGGAGAATATTTGATTGTTTAGTTTTAACTGATTTAATTTTGTTCGAAGTTGGACATTTAATATTTGTTAAGTTAACGAAGCTGGAAGTCTGGTGTTTTGTTTAAACTTAACTTATATTCAATATTTCGATTTTCGTTAAGGAAAATTGCAACGTAAATAAGTACACACAAAAATGGTTTTTGTTTGGTTTTCCTGATATTATGACTGCAATATCCTTTATCAAAAGGGTGACTAAACGAAATGCAACAAACTTAGGATTAAGTTAATCAAGCGCGAGATCCGGCATTTGGCTTAACGTTTATTTAATTTCAATATTTCGATCGTCAGCATCATCTTCAGGAAATCGAAATATAAATAAGCATATTGAAACATTTTTTGTTTCCCGAATATTTTGACATCAACATTATTCATCGAAAGGTGGATTAATAATAGTTTAAAATAAGTTTATTGCAGCATTCAATAAGATAGTACTCAAAAATTTTATTTATAAAAATAACTGTATTAAATGTTTTATAAGATTGTCATTTTTATTGAACATTTTGGTCTTCTATAAAGCTATTTCGGTCAAACATTTACAAAAACGTTTGGAAATTTTTTCATTACGTTGTTTCTATCGAAATTATTGGAATTTTTTTCTTGTTCTAGCAAAATGTGCGTCTATACAATTACTATACTTTATTAGCTTTAATTATTATCAAAGTTAATAACAAATTTTTCATTAGAATAATTCTTTGTTTGAGTAAAAAATGAAAACAATAAAGCATCTTTTCATAACTCAGTTTTTATATCCGTTTGCCGGAGAATTTGAGACAGTTTGAATTTTAAAATTCTTTCAATATATTTTGAAAAATTATAACCAATTGTCTTAGTTAGTAAACATTTCACTTCCCTATTGTTTGAAATTTGTCAGTAGGCCTCATAAAAATGTATATAACGTGTTTTATTATTTGGTATATCGGGTCTTGTTTACTTTGTCTGCACATTACAATCAATTGAAACTACACGTAAACAGTGTTGGAAAGGGTAAAGAAAAAACCTGACAAAAGTTGGTTTGCCCTTTATGAACACATTTCTTATGAAACCTTCAATAAGTGCTAAAACGCTCAATAACAAAATATTTTTGTGTTTTTTGACTCTTAATTTGTAGGGTATTTTAAATTATCAGGGCTGTGAGTAAAAAGTCGATATAAGTAATGTGATGTTTCAGTGCAAAAGTATGGCAATTTCTCCAGTTTGAAAATAATACTTACATGGCAACACCCTTGTGACGCCGCCAGAGGGCATCGGTAAGTGCTGTCTAGTTTCTCAAGCATATTAGTATTACACTATCGTCCGTATTCTATGTAATAGCGTATGACCCGACTATTCGCATTTAATATACATATGTATAAGCAATTATCGAGCTAATATGTTATATATTTTTCTGAATTTTAATCTATTTCTTTCAACTGGCCATATTCCATAAATAATATTATGCTGTCTACTGTTGGCTTTGACATCAATTCCACAGAGACCTTTAATCTATATGTGGTTAATTGCTATCCATTGGATCATCATATCCCAAGAATCCTTTAGGTTAGAAAAAAACACATATGATGTTTTTCCTATACATTTATCTTGATAATCTGGGGTGTGGTTAACAATTTCCAAATGTTACTGCATAATAAGCTTAGAATAAATGATAGTTAATCAATTTTTTATTTCACAAAAAAAGACAAAAGATGTCAGATTCAATCTTATGGCTGCAACACACAATCAGACAAAAAGAGTTCCAATTCTATAAGGAAGCATGACGACCACAGTTCTATTTATTTTTTTTTTCTCTCTCTGAACAATTACAACTAATCAAAGATAATTATTGATGAACATGAAATGAAAGTAATTGAAGCCCAAAATAAAGGTTTGACAATACAAAAAACTGGAAACCGAAACTAAAAATAAAATTATCATAAAACGAAATCAGTAAATGTCGAGCCATCATTACCACCGCCATCTGCGCCACCCTTCCTCGTAATGATGATGATGATGAGGATGATGATGGTGATGGTGATGATAATCATCATCAACAACAACGACAGCATCTAAGAATACTCGACAACAATTGAAGACCCTTATAAGTGGAAACGCAATATGAGATGCTAACTAATCTACGGATGTCATAAAAAACCGAAAATCAAGAATAGAAATTATAATTATCATAATGTTAATATAGCAAAAAACACACAGAACGGAACCGTCTCTCCCTCCAAATCTTCCTTTTATTCACAACTAAAAATAATAAATGGAAAATATTTTCAACTTTTCAATGTGAATTTCTAAATCAAGACAAATGCCGAACAGCCCAGCAGCAACCCCTTTCCATAGCATTGGCAAAAGTAAAATTCATTTAATTTCATTTGTAGTGAAATCAACTGAAAAAGGTTAAATTATGCCTTCGTTTACACACCAGCCATACGGCAAGGCAGTGAGAGAATCCTTTTAGCGACGGCTGTATTAAACCCACATTAAAAAAAGGCAGAGATTGCTAAAAACGCAATCGAATCCTGGGGAAAGGAAATCGAAATTAATGTCATTCACTCTGAACGTGGTAGAATGTGCATGAGTGTGTGTTTAACTGTTTGTGTATGTGTGTGTGTGTGTGCGATTGTATTTAAAGTTGGGAAATTTCATTTCATTTTATTTCATTTATAATTTTAGATTATAACCAAACGCAAAATGGAAGTTTAGTCGTTCTCATAACCATCATAATCGTCCACATCATGCGACAATTTCCCAACACAGCATTCAATTCAGGATTTAGCATTTTATATTGCTCGGAAGCACCACCGATGTTATCCTCAGCCAAAACTGTAAGAGTAACACATTGGCAACGAGGGCAGGACAAAGAGGTAGATAAAGAAAAATACATACTGTGACTTGTTTTAGGCAGAGAAATACACAACGTTTTCATAGAAATGACATGTAAATATATTTAAAACACCAACGGCAGCGCAGCTTTCTACAAAGAAAACCTTGGCAGTGGGGTTATATGTTCATCAAGGTGTATACAATTTTGCCATAGTTTTCAGGTAGAAAATCGTAACAAATTTTACAAAAACAAGCCTGGTCACAAATTTCTGCCAAGTAAAGTGACTAGTAAACACTCTCACTCTACATGGGAGTGTAATAATGGATACAGTATTTGGCCGTCGTCACAGTTTAGTTTAGTACCAAGTTTTCATAAAGAAATCAAAGCCTTACGAGAGCGGTATCAAAAATAAACGACCTAACAAAGAAGACTCAAAAAAGGTGGAAAAAATGTTTCTTTATTTTTCAACATAATCTCCTTTTAACTCGATACACTCTTTCCAGCGATATTCACCAGCTTCCGTACCCTGTTTATATATGGTGATTTTTTTAAGATTTAAGTTTTTCAGGTTGGCAGCATTGGTTGGTAATGGCGTCCAAACGTCATCTGTCAAAGTGAAAAGTGTACAGTATACTCTGCCACTTCATCATGGAAAGACTAATAAAGACTAAGAAATTTATTATCAAAATTCGTGCTCTGTGAAAACGTGTATCGTTTGATATGACCATTTTATGGCCGTCATAATCGACCTGCTGAATCAACAATTCGGATACGTAAAAAAGCAAAACTGTCGTATCTGGAGTGATGAACAGCCACATGCCATACATGAATTACCGATGCGTTCCGAAAAAACGAGAGTCTGGTGTGGTTTATGGGCTGGTGGCATCATCGATCCATTTTTCTTCAAAGACGACCGTGGAAGAAACGTTACCATCAACGGCGAACGATATCGAGCCATGATACGCGATTATTGTTTGCCCTTGGTTGACATGTGGTTTCATCAGGACGGTGCAACATGCCACACTGCAGGGATGAATTTGGTGAGCAGCTTATCTCTCAATTTGGCCCCCAAGATCTTGCGATTTAACGCCTCTTGATTATTTATTGTGGGATTATGTCATGTCGTTAGTCTATGTGGACAAGCCGAACACTATTGAAGCCTTACAGGATAACATAAAATGCATTATTCGTGGAATACAGGCCGAAATGCTCGAAAAAGTGACGAAAAATTGGACTTTCCGAATGGGCATTTTGAGACTGGGCCGCAGAAAACATTTACATGAAATTATCTTTAAAAATTAAGCAATTAACCTTTTAACCAATTTAACAATTTTTAAAAAAAAAACTACGATTAAAAAATCACCCTCTACTAAGATCTGTCAAACTCCTTAAAATAGCCATTAACCGCTCACGGTACACGCCATTCATTAGTGGCAAATCTTTTACCGTCAAGCCATTTTTTCAAGTTTGGAAATAGAAAATAGTCCGAGAGAGCTAAATCTGGCGAATAAGGTGTGTGACAAGCAATTCGAACTTTAACTTTTTCATCGAGAAAATTATATCTTAATGGACTGATACGTAATTTTACTACATACATTTTTCCCTATTGTACATAGACGACATTTTTCGTAGAGCAAACGGCATTTGACGTACAGATGCGCATTGGAAACAATACAGCAGGTTTCTGAATCACAATTTTGGCCTATAGAAAATAATGCCTAAGACTAAGTTGTATCAGCAGCCTGATACTAAGTTCTGCCTATGTAAACTGAACCTCTGCAGTTATAGATCAGGTTTCTAATATGACAGCTGTGTCTCATCGGACTTAGTCGAATTTTAAATCCCTCCACCTTAGGATGCTGAAACACAAATCTTATCTTTCTGTTTGTAATAACAAGGAATAGTCCTCTGAGGTGTAGGGGAGCTTATCACAATCAGTGAGTTTATATTAATTTTATTTTTAGACTCACTGAATAGGACCTACTACTTAGAGATGATTTCCAACATCAGCTTAAGAAGTTTTTACTATACCTGTGAGTGTATCGGAATTCTATCCCGCAAACATACGTGGGATAGTATAGGGTTATCAATTTTTCGATTCCAAAGGAAAATGAAATAAAACACACATAAAGCTGAAATTTCGATAGAACTTTTTTTTTATAATAATGCTTGGAATTTGCCATTAAATGACATTTAAGTGACCACCTCTGGATTGGTTGCAGTAGTGGATTTTTTTGAACTTCATTCAGCGTCATTTTAGAAAAAATACTGCCCACTGACACCACTGATTCCAGACCATAATGCGCACCAAACACTCACTTTTTCCGAATGCAATGGATTTTGCACAACCACTTCTGGGTTTTCTAACCACTTCTGGGTTTCAACGTAACTACCAACCGTAACCGAGTAAGAAATGAGTATCATCGAAAAATCGAAAATCGGTGAAATCGTCCAAGACACTGTTGATCGCTTTCATCACAAGTGGTTAAAGTAAATGTATTGGAAAAAAAATTGCCCTTACTAAGTAAGCAGTTTTACTATTTTTACTGTAATTAAAAGCATTATTCGGCGTTATTTTAATCGATGTATGCTGGAAAGATTGAACCAAGTGTCTTAGACTTTTGTGGACCACCATTAATATGGAACAAAACTTTGAAAAATTTTAAAAAATTCGTAAACTAAGAATAATTTAGATTGATACTACAGAATATTTGACAGATACAGGAGTTTATACATAATTGTATGATGATCGCCATAATTGTGTTCGTGGTTATATGTTATAGAAATGTTAAAAATTGGAATGTTTCAGTGTAAAACGTCAATAAGTCAATATACAGGAGTAAGCGTTCGAAATATTACTAACTCCACGCTGCTGTAGCAACCAAACGGCTGATGACAACGCCCTCATTTGTCGACTAGTGTCAATCTGTTATGTTGTTTACAAGTCTACGGAAGCATATCGTTTTACATCGCTGGAAAAAAAGTTATCGAAATAGAATTCAAATGCAACAGTGTTTTATGCTTTATACAGGGTGGCGTACGTATTGTGCTACTGACAACTGTCAGTGGGGACCTTTATTTAAAGATGTTGAAGGAGTTTTTTACTCAGAATTGCGCCGAAGACATATCCGCTTCAACAGCATTTGGTTCCAGCAGGATGGAGCAGCTGCACCCGTTGCCAGACAACCGGTCTGGGGCGGAACTCTAACGAAAATTGCCAAACAAATGATTATCAAGAAAAATCCACTTTCCGCTGGCTGCCAAGGCCATCTGACCTGACTGCACCATAATTTGTTTATGGGTGCAAAAGGTGTACAAATCGAAACCAAGGAATTTGACGGAAGTGAAACAGCCAATTAAAATAATAATTAAAGCGATCCAGCAGTGCATAATTTTCTGATCAGGTGTCGCATATACGTAAATAAACATGGAGGTCATTTACTGTCTATCATCTTCGAAACCAATTAACTATACAAATTAAATTAAATTTTCTATATAATAAAAGAAATAAATGAAATATATTGATTAAGTTATTATTAAGTTATTTGATTAAGTTATTTGAATTTCTTATTGTATTGCATTTGGTGCACCACCCTGTTATTTGACTGTAAAATTAAATAGAACATTTACGTATGAATAAAATGATTGTGCATCGGATCATTAGAGGGTACAACGATAAGTAGGAGGGTATCCAAAAACATCAACATTGCCAGAAATGGCTCGAAATCTGAAGGCCAGAATTCAACGTAATCTACGACAAAGTGCAGTCCGGCTGATGGAAAACGTTAAAGTGTTTGATCGTAGCATGGGGCGTGTATTAAAAAAATTAATTACGAATAAAACCAAACATAACACAAAAACTGCAAGTTTTAATATGTGCTTAAAAAGCAGTTTGCCCAACAAAAGCAAAAGTGTTAAAACGCTTATTCACAGGTTGCTGGGAATGTTCGCAGCTTCATTTTTTCATAACAATCGCCATAATAACTTAAACCCGATGTATTTTTCCATACAGTCCACTCTGAAAGTCAAAATATCAACATGTCAAAGTATCAAAATATAAGGCGGTCAATGCCGTCAATGGGACAAAATAGCATCAGGACAAATTCGTGCACTGTGTGAAGACTTCCCGTACAGACTAGATGCTATCATCCGCCCTAAAACTGGCTACATCTAACAATTATTTACGTTTCATCAAATTTTATTTGCCATATTTTGAAGTTTTTAAATAAAAAAATTAAAATTGGCAAAATCACAGGATTTTTTATAGTAATATTAATAAATATTAGTAATAATAGTAAGTTTGAGAGCTCCGAAACCTGCCGTATGTATGAGAAAGGACTTTTCTGACATGTGCACTTGTCCGGCGATGGATCAGAACATTAAACATTTCATTTTGAATTTTATTGTTCTATAAAAAACATGTTCTACAAAAAGTTTTATTTTTTTTCCCTAAAAGAATTCATTGAGATACAAAGCCATTCTGAAAAGGTGTTTTAGTAATTCAGATGGTAAATTTCTTAGAGCACTGACACACAGTTTCAATATAAATGAATTCAATATGAATGAATTACACAAAATTGTCTACATTGACAACTATGTTCCACTGCATTGACCCAATGTTTTGTATCTAAACGTTTTCTATGTTTCAGTGAACTCGTACACAAAGTTTCTTACACTGATACCTAGTTATTTCTCAGTGTACCGAGAAAAAGCTTACTGTACAGACAACAGTGTGTCAGTGCACTGTCGCAGTGAGACACAGGTTTCCAAATAGAAAACTTTATGTCTGAGTGCACCGAGGCAGAGTTTTCCGTGTAGAAAACTTTGTGTCTGTGTGTACTAAGACACAGTTTTCCGTGTAGAAAATTTTGTGTCTGAGTGCACTGTGACACAATTTTCCGTATAGAAAACTTTGTGTCTGAGTGCACAGAGATATAGTTTTCCATATAGAAAAATTTGCGCCTGAGTGCACTGAGACACAGTTTTCCATATAGAAAACTTTGTGTCTGAGTGCACTGAGATACAGTTTTCCTTATAGAAAACTGTGTGTCTGAGTGCACTGAGACACAATTTTACGTGTAGATAACTTCCATAATGAAAACTGTGTCTGATTTGGTTTAGAAACGCTTTTCCATAAAGAAAACTTTATGTCTCAGTCCGAATAGAAAATTTTATGTTTTAATATACTGAGACACAGTCTCTCGTTATGTCTTAGTGTCCTGGGACACAGTTTTCCGTATAAAAAACTTCGTGTCTGAGTGCACTGAGACACAGTTTTGAGTTTAAAAAACGTTGTGTCTGAGTGCATTGCGACACAGTTTTTCGTATAGAATACTTTGTGCCTGAGTGCGCTGATACATAGTTCTCCGTATCTCAGTTTTCCGTTTAGAAAACTTTGTGTCTGAATGCACTGATACACGGTTTTTCGTATAGAAAACTTTGTGTCTTGGTGTACAGAGGCACAGTTTTCCGTAAAAAAATATATCTGATTTGGCTGAGAAACGCTTTTTCCGTACGGAAACTTTATGGTTCAGTCCAAATAGAAAATTTTGTGTTTCAATATACTGACACACAGTCTCCCGTTGTGTCTCAGTGCCCTGAGACATAAAGTTTTCTTTACGGAAAAGCGTTTCTCAGCTAAATCAGACACAACGTTTTCTTTACGGAGTGATTGCGCTGCGACAAAGCTTTTCGTATAGAAAACTTTGTGTCTGAGTGCACTGAGACACCGTTTTTTCTCAATGCACTAATGCACAAAGTGCACTCGCTCCGTAAAGAAAACGTTGTGTCTGATTTGGCTGAGAAACGCTTTTCCGTAAAGAAAGCTTTATGTCTCAGTCCAAATAGAAATTTTTTTGTTTCAATATACTGAGACACAGTCTCCCGTTGTGTCTCAGTGTCCTGAGATACAGTTTTCCCCCTTAGAAAACATTTTCCCTATAGAAAAATCTTTGTCTCAGTGCAATGAGTTTTTTGCACTAACAACTATAGGTTTATCAAATTTGATTTTTTTTCTCTGGTTTGAATAGTTTAACTTCATTTCCTATAAAACCCTCGTCGCATTTGAGGAACAGAAGTACGCAAAAGTTGAAACCATCGAAAATCTGTATTTGCTCATTAATAATATTTTTACATTAAAAGCATTGCATAACCATTCTGTTCAATAGGTTTCATTTTATTCCTTTTGCGTTATGTTCCATTTGCTTTCTCTCTCTGTTTCTGCGCGTTTCCCCCTCAATGAATTTTTTGTAAATGTGAGTATAGATTGATACTGACGATGGTGCCTGTTATGAGGACTACGGCCGTGATGGTGATGATGATGGTGATGGTGTCTTAATACAGCATCAGGCAGCTAAAGCAGGCGCTCGTAAAAAAAACTTCCCCTTTCAACAAAACGGAAGTTGATTTTAGCTTATTTTTTATGAGCTAAGTTCCATTCGTGACTGTTTTTGTGTGAGATTGCGTTTTATTCTAACAAATACAAATCAGTTTCGTGTGATAAACGTCGTAGTAATACAATATTTCATATCTGTGAATACAAATCTATAAGTTTTGTGGATAACACAAAGGAGAAGGGACTGACACCCTTCCCCTTGGATGCGTGTAACAATACAGAAATACGGTATTACAGACAGTCAGACCAAAAAATCGAATCGTATGGTGGCAGAAACAACTAACACATCCACTTATTTGTTAGGTGAGAAGTTAGCAGAGGTAAAATTACTATTGTCTAACTTTAGGAGTGAAGGTTGGGGCAGAGGATTCTGTTCTTTCATATTTACATAATAACTACAGATAGACAGCCGAAAGCTAAAACACATTTAGTAGATGGCATAAAAGGAGCAACGGAATTATTAAGTTTACATTGCCAACGATTTTTATAATTTAATGAAACTCTTTAAGACAACAAGAAGAATTTAAGGTATATAAAATCAAAGATTCTACAACAGTTATAAAGTTATTTAGTTTCCCAGTTTTTTGTATATTTTAATTACATTCATATTTTCCACTTCTATTCGGTTGCCGCCTAATGGGTTAATCTGTATTCAGTATATATTTGAGCGTATTTAACGAATTTCATTATCTTCCTTTCCTAATGCAAATTTGTGACTGTTTTAGATCTCCGTTTGGAGACAATGCAAAATTTGAATATTTTATTTTCACTAAACTTTTAAAATTTGCATGTCCGTCCCATGTTGAGGCATTGGGGCGTCGATATTTAACCCAAGATTCAGAATGAGCTCTATTTGTTATTTTGTATACTTGTGTGTTGGACAATATTTGGAAGTATGATTTCTCGATAACACTTTTCGGCGTTGATGTTTTATTAAAATCTTGAATGGTTTTGTGACAATTTTTAGACAGTTGTCTGTACACTCGACGAAAATACTGCGTGAATAATGTATTGAGTTAGATAACGATTCTTTTTTTTATTCGTAGAAGACTAAACTCTTCGTGCCGAAGACTAAACTTTTCTACGGTTCTTCTCTAATTCGCCGCAACAGGTTTTAATAGTGTTTCGGAAGCCTAGCCTGGTCCTTCTAATAGATATTTAGTAAACCTCTTTCGCGCACTCCGTCATGTTTATTGCAAAAGACTTTTTAGTGCTGGAGTATTTTAGTCCTTTCATAAAATAAAACGCAGCGGTCACTTTGGCGTCAATAATAATAAAACACATGATTTATACGTCACCGATTCTCTCCGTCAACGATAATGGGTCCACATATTTTTCGGAGAATTCCTCTTCCGGAATCTCCCGGAGCTGATTCCTCCCTTTACGTCGTAGTCCAGGAACAAGATAAATAGAACTAATGTATGGCACATCGAGAGGAGATTTTTGACATCAAATTGCCTTTATGTCTTCATAGTAGGAGCAAGCAACATTTCTCTGCTAAGTATTAGTTTTCATTAGCTTTATTAATGATAGAGCCGATGTAGATGAAATCATCTAATCCAATAGAGATTTTGTCGACGTCTTTCGCGTAATTCGTCATGTTCACTGTAAAAGATTCTTCATCCTGGAGTGTTTTAATCGTTATATACAATAACAATTATTAATTATGATGAACATAAGCACGTCGGTGTTAATAATAATAAAACGCATGATTTATACGTCGCCGATTCTCTCTGCAACCGAAAATGGGTCCACATCTTTTCAGAGAATTTCTTTTGCAAAGCCTCCCCGAGCTGATTCATCCGTTTGTGCTGTAATCCTGGAATATCGAGAGGAGGTTTTGACATTGAATTACCTTTATGTCTCTATAGTGGGAGCGAGCAATATTTCTCTGCTAAGTAGTATTTTTCATTAGCTTTATTAATAATGGAGCCGATGAAGATGAAATCATCTATCACAGCAACACCATAGTTATGAACATTCGTGCAACGTCTCAAATGAGTACACTTTTTGTTCACACAAATTAATAATTTCATTTTGTGTTCGGTTGCCATCAGATCTGTCTTTGACGACTTCTTTTCAATGTTTGAGAGGACTACAGTAACACCCCGCTATTTTCGGTCAATGATGTCAATATTATCAGTGTACGCAAGTAATATATCCAGATCGTATATAACGTAGCTTTCCTCATAATCATCTCCAATAATATGGAAAAGAAGTTGCATGGTGGGATGCTAAAGCCTCGCCTGGTGCAAATTGGCTCATTAAGATTTTTACATATCTTTACTGAAGACTTCGTTTCTTAAGTCTGCTCTAAAATTTGCCGAAGGGTGAATATCTTGTCAATTGTTAATTTCCCAGATCTAAAGCTGCACTTATATGGTCTGATCAGATCAGATAGAATATGCTTCAATCTCTTACATATCACACGTGACAGAATCTTACAAGCGGGCATAACATCCCATAGTTGGGACACACACTTCGATCGCCTTTTTTGAACGCAGTACATACCAAACTTAGATACCTATTATAGGGTCGCTTTTTTTGGAACACAGCACATTATACTCTTATATTCTAATCAACGAGTATGCGTTTTCCGAACCAAATCGTATTTAGGAGATATTGTATGTTTTTTTGTTAGCTCATCGCCACCGAGCTTAAGTAGCGCTCTCAGATGGTAATCAGCATCCACAGTTTTGCTGTTCTTCAGCCATGTTACTGGTGTTCTGATCCCGTTTAGGCTCGACGGTAACTTGTCCATGTCGCGGATAATTACACCGCCATGTGGAACAAACATGTGATATGTTAATAATTGCTTACTCTGCATATGCGTGACCAGATTTCCCTAAAGTTGATGCCTTTTAGTATTTGCATTTGCCTTCGTACTTTTCTATATCCTCATTTTCCTTCTCTTTCCCCATCTCTAATCGTTTCATTCGCTTAGAAATATTGTCGGCACCACTTTTTCGACTACGTAAAGCGTTATTTCACAGCGCATTACAATATCTGCAGTGTTGCCATATGTGCAACATTCTTTTCCTAATATACAGTGCGACATTCTTCTTCGTGACGGTATTTTTTTGGTTTTTAAATTGGTGGTTTTTTCACTTTTCCCCACGAATTTGTAAAATGATATCATTTGTGAGATATGAAGATTCACTAAAATCGTATTTTGATGTATTTGAAGGTTAGCGATTCTTATTTTAGCGTTTTTTTTTTTTTGAAAGTTTATTGATGCTGTGTGAAAGGTACCGCCTAGTATAAATTTGGTCACCAAAATTAGTTTCTTTTCATGATTGGAAACTGCGTTTGCTAATTGCTAGGATTTTCACATTTTAGCTGTTTTGTTGTTTAAACATTTTTGGCAATACTTATGTGAAGCCTCACATTTTGTACATCACTCTTAGGATATCGTAAAATTTGGGTTATTTTTCGAAATACAACGATTTTGTCTATTTTTCTTGCTTTGAAACGAAGCCCTTGACTTACCCACGTTTGTGAGTAATGTGTAAAGTTGCACATTACTCTAAGAAATATACAGATTCATGGGTAATCACACACGACGATGTGTAGCTGCCCGTGGCAGCAACTCATTCCTCCTGGGTAATGTGTAAGGTGTATATGCTAGTTGCTTATTATCCATGAGTGGTTAGTTGTGTTCGTGGGGAGTTATTCATCGTCATGGGTAGTGTGCACATGTCTCGTGGGTAATGTCTAAACGATCATTTCTCATCTCCCACAACAATGTGGGTGGGTTAGTCATTCTGTGAGTGGGTAATGGGTAACTCGCACACAGAATGAAATGCATACTCTGTAAAATCTCCTGCAGCTTGAACAATGGCCGTATACATTTCCTGCAACTTTAGCGAATTGTTATGATTCTCCATCTGCATATTGAAACCATTCTACTTTGACGTTATATTAGTATTTTTTTAAATAGGGCATATTAACATAATTATTAACTTTTTTAAAAGTTCTCTTAAAATGCGAAAAATATACTTCCAAAAACAAATAAGAAAACAGAGTCCACGGGGGTTTAACGTGAGTTTCGCCATGAAGGCCTTACCCACGGCGTGCGACACACTGGGTATATTACAATGGGATGGGCAACGTCCCCCTGGGAGAACCAAGTAGAACTTGGACTATCAAGGAAAAGGGGCTGACAATTTTGGTACAATCAGAAGAATAGTGTTCGCTTTACCGGCTTCATAATTAATCAAGTCATAGGTTGAGTGGCAGCAAATTTTCCTCATTATAATCTGATCCTTGCTGTCCTCCTTAGTACAACTTCCTCTTTCTGGTCCATAACTTAATTATTATAAATATATGGATTAGTGCTTTTCACTTCTTCTCTATATAATGCTTTCGATTCGATTATAATTGAAAAAAAATGACTGGGAGAGAAGAGATCGCTGCCCTCTGGATTACAGCCTTGGTGGTAAATGTCTGATATGTTAAAGAACTATCTCTAATTGTGGCTATGACCACAACTTTTTTCCTGGAAAAATAATCTAAGTCGATAAATAATATAGCAAAATACGAGTGAGACAATATAGCCATACTAACTTACCTTGTAATGGATCGATCCGATCCAGCCTGACCAAATTAGCTTTAAATTTTTTTGACGATAGTATTTGCAGTATTTCTATAATGACATATTTAAATAACATATAAATCATCTTATAGAATTATAGAATAATATAGAGTGATTTTTTAAGATTAAAGTTTTTCAGGTTGGCAGCACTGGTTGATAATGGCGTCCAAACGTCATCTGTCAAAGTGAAAAGTGTGCAGTATACTCTGCCATTTCATCATGGAAAGACTAACAAACGAGCAACGATTGCAAATCGTTGAAATTTATTATCAAAATTCGTGCTCTGTACCAAATGTGCATCGTTTGATACGACCATTTTATGGTCATCATAATCGACCTGCTGAATCAACAATTCGTGCTGTTATCTCCAAATTCTGCATCAAATTAACTTTATTGGATATGAAACCATCGACTTGCATGCGTAGAGTGCGTACCGAAGAAAATATTGCAGCCGTAGCGATCAGTGTTAATGACGATCGTTAAATGTCAATTCGTCGCCGTTCTCAAGGAAAATTTTACACGTCGATCTGGGTTTGAAAACCTATAAAATTCAACGCATGCAAGAGTTGAAGTCGAATAACGTCTGGTGAATGAGCCTTACAAAAGCTCAATGAAAATCCGCTGTTTTATCGAAAATTGTATTCAGCGATGAGGCTCATTTCTTGCTGAACGGACACGTACACAAGCAAAACTGTCTGGAGTGATGAACAGCCACATGCCATAAATGAATTACCGATGCATCCCGAAGAAACGACAGTCTGGAGTGGTTTATGGGCTGGTGGCATCATCGGTACATTTTTCTTCAAAGATGACCATTGAAGAAACGATACCGTCAACCGCGAACGAAATCGAGCCATGATACGTGAGTATTTTTTTCCCTTGGTTGAACTTGGTTGACATGTGGTTTCATCAGGACTGTGCAACATGCCACACTGCTCGTGAAACAATGGATATGTTGAGGGATGAATTTGGTGAACAGCTTATCTCTCGATTTGGCCCTCAAGATCTTGCGATTTATCGCCTCTTGATTATTTTTTGTGGGGTTATGCCTAGTGAAGCCTTACAGGATAACATAGCATAAATAGCAAAGACCAATTTATCGATTCCAATAAAAAATTTTAATATATGATGCAAATTTAAGTGGTTTGTTCTATTTAAACTACGAAACTTTCTAAACTATGATTAGAAAGTCACCCTATACTTGTAAATGTAATCCTGAAATTATATAACGAAAACTGCTAAAGCAATCATCAACTCCATGAAGTAGATGATTGAGTCCTACAATTTTCATTGAAACAGAGACATTTTGTCTTCTTAATTGGTGAAACCAACCTAATTCAAACATTACCTTAATAACATTTTTTTTTCAGTGTACCTCACCAATCACAAATATTTCGCATAGCGTAAATTAATTACGAACATGAATTTTGTTAGCTATCGATTGTATTTACGAAAATGTCAATATCCTTTCGTTGATTAATTCGGTGGCCTTTCCAGCTCACGCAACGCTTTAATTCGCTCCACCATCACCATCTTCTATTTCTCATGCGCTACCCTACCGGTGGACTCGATTTGATTAAGCGCTGATCAGTTATCACCTGAGATTTATGTTATTTTTCTGAATAAATGACATCAATGTCATATTTTTCGATGCTTTAGAATCCCAATGAGGTATACGAGTATATTCGTATGACTTATAATAAACGGATATGAAGAATCAGATACCCTTTTAATATTTTGGATGTAAAGTCAAAGTCAAATAGAAATACGAAATTCGTTTGCCGCCATCTTTTTAGAAATGCCGTCATTCAAATCGTGGAATTAAATACAAATTAATCAAAAATAAAGTGTGTGTGTGTGTGTGCGTGATTATATCTATGTAGGATAAAAAAAAATAATGAAATGAATTTGAGAAATGACAAGCACTAATAAGCTCCACCCAAAACTGAAATATAATTAAAACTCATTTTGGTGGTTATTTCAATGCAATTTCAATACAGTATACTCGTATAGTGCTGTCTAAATAAAAATGACGTTTCAAAAAAAAAAAAAAAAAAAAAAACAAAATGACAAATACAAAATTGTCGCAATCTCAAAGTTGTCGGAATTGCTGACGTACAAGATATAGTAAGAAGAAATCCATTATTTTTGGTATATTTACCATAGTTAGGATGATTCGATTTATGTGAAATGTGGTTTAGGAAAGAAAAGATTTTCTACTCAAAAAAACCTCTAACAGTTTTGTGGTTGTTCGGCTCAGTATCGTTTGAGCTCGCATTAAGAATTAACATCAGCTAAGAGAGAAAATGTGTCACATTTTGAAGTTTTTGCGAACACGCAAACCAAGGCGGCTGAAAATGCAAACGCTGTTTATGCTTTTGATACTGTAACAGTTCATGATGTGCAATTTTGGGTTCATCGATTCAGTTCCGCTAATTTTGATGTCAAAAATAAATCACTCACTGGAAAACCAATTGTCGAAAATGTCGGTAGAATAATGTTTAATCTTCAAGTGCGACCATCATGTAAGCATTGTTTCGATTGTCCAGGAGCTAAGCTTTGCACAAAAAGCAGTTGGAATCATTTGAATAAGGCTGGCTACAAAAAGAAGCTCGACATAAAGATGCTACACATAGACCGTGTTTCCGTCTGCGAATCGAGTATAAATTGTCACAAAATCAAGCAATTTCTAAAACGCACATTTACTGGTGATGAAAAGTGAGTCAAATACGAAAACGACAAAGCAAAAACGGTTGTGGTCCAAACGCACTAAAGCCGGTGCAAACAATTACCAACCCAGGAAACTCTTAACTCGGACTTCTTGATGTACGTTTCGACCACTTTTTCGCACATTTCAGGCGGTATCACGGCGATAAATTGACGAATGTTGGTTTTTAAATGCTCCAACGTTTGGAGGTTATCCGCGTAGACATGGTCTTTGTCGTAGCCCCACAAGAAAGTCTAACGGCGTCAGACAGCACTATCTTGGTGGTCAATTGACGCCGTCAAAACGTGAAATTACGCTATCTGGAAGCTTCTCATGCAATAACGGCAAAATCGGCCGTGTTGTATGGCTCGTGGCACCCTCTTGTTAAAACCACATATCATCCAGTTCACAATATTCAATTGTAGGCCAAAAAAAAGTCGGTTATCATACGGCCATAACGTTCTGAATTGAAATTCGGATAATACGCCTTACTTTCACATAAGCGATATTTTCGGCAGTGCGTTAGTTCGACATTGCGGTGATGCACAGGATTGACCTCTTCAAATTTCTTTATAATCCTGTCAATTCCTTGCACAGTAGGTCGATTATGACGACCATAATCAGCCCGTAATGCATGAAAATTGCCTACTTTTAAATCACCACTTTTGTGGTAGGTTTTAACTACGAGTGTTTTTACGAGTTCTTCGGTTGTGCAATTATCCATATTCGTAAATGGCAAACCTTTTTCCAAATGAGTTACCCTTCAGATGGCAGGTATTTAACAGCTGACAGCCTTGCCAGACCGGCGGGTTTGAAACTACTTAATGGATAATCCTGTACATATTTCTCGTAAGATAAATACTTGAACGTGCTTCTATTCTGTGGAATCATTACTACCGGGTACGTACAAATTGCCTTGAAACTGTGCAAAAGCAATTTATATTATTATGCTTTCACGCTTTATATTGGAAAAACAAAGATCGTATGAGAGCAGATGGAAATTCATCAGACTTGAGAGTGAAACACCATGCTTGGTGTTGTTTTTGTGTGCAAACTGTTGAATGGCGATGTTGATTCGATATTACGTATATTCGGAGATTACACAAGGCACTTTAATTTACTTTAATTAGGTTTTTATAGAATAGATTATAATAATTCTTACCCCTTCCGAATAATTTTCTCTGACTACAACCTATTCTGTAATTTGGTGAATTAAAGGGTGTCCCAACAAGAATGCAAGATTTAAATTTGGCGCCATTCGAAGTGTCATTGTTTGACATTTGAACGATTGTTATTGTTTGTTAGTAGAAGGTACAAGGTTAGTAAAAATGGAGCGCTACACGAATGAACAACGCTTTCTCATTGTGAAATTGTTTTACCAAAATGGTGAAAGTTTTGCGGCTACAGTTCGCAAATTGCGATCAATTTGGGGTCACAATAATGCTCCAAGAGAGTCAACTGTAAAGAGATTAATGGATAAATTTGGCAAAACTGGGTCTGTTAGTGATGTAAAGACAACAACGCGTCTTCGACCAGGTCGATCGACCGAAAATGCCACAGCTGTACGTGATGATGTCGCTCAAACTCCATACACCTCAATTCGACACCGAGTTCAGCAAATTGGTGTCTCCGAATCCACTATGCAGCAAATTTTGACGAAAGATTTGCATCTTCAGGCATACAAAGTTCAATTGACTCAGGAACTGAGGCCAGCTGACCATGGACGGCGAATGGAGTTCGTTAATTGGGTATTGGGGAGACAACATGAAAATGCTGATTTTGTCGATAAAATCATCTTCAGTGACGAGGCCCATTTCCATCTTGATGGCTTCGTCAATATGCAGAATTGTCGCATTTGGGGTGGGGAAAGTCCTCGAGTGATTCACGAGAAGCAAATGCATCCTCAACGTGTCACTGTGTGGTGTGGATTTTGGGCTGGAGGAATCATTGGACCTTTTTTTTATGAAAATGGGGCATATCAAACGCAAACAGTCAATGGTGTTTGGTATCGTGAAATAATAACCAGTTTTTTCATGCCTAGAATTGAAGAAATGAATGTGGAGGGCATGTGGTTTCAACAAGACGGCGCCACATGTCATACAGCCAGAGAAACAATTCAATTACTGCATCAGTCATTTAAATCTTGCGTTCTTGTTGGGGCACCATTTTTTGGATAAATAAATTAATAAACAAACTACAATTGTACAAATTATTAAGCTTTGTTTAAACAAGTATTTGAATTGAGCTTTGTTGTTGCTACTACATCTTCGACCTATTTCTTTATTCTTTTATTGCTTGAAAACTATTCCATAGTTCGTTCTTTTCTGTAGCTGATTTTCCCTTTTTATCGCTCTTGGTTACTCTTCCTTATTACTTAATCCGCTAAAGTCTGGATTTTGTGCGTTGTCTCTACGACATGAAGACGGCGTCCTCTCGGAGTGGCGTTGGGACGTTAAAAAACATGTGAATATTATTACACAATGATTCATATCTGATTCATATCTTTCATTCATTTGTACTGAGTGCTGTATTGTGCATTAGTATGGAGCATTAGTTCATAGGAACCTAACGGGTTTTTAAGCACTTTCTGGCACTTAGACACTATTACGCTAATGGGAAAGGACGTTATATGAAGATATAGTGTGTGAGTTAGTTCAGCTGATTGAAATTTCTGTATTTGTTAAGAATTCTTTGCCTTTTTCTTTTCAATTTCTAGTTTTATTCGTTTCAGAACACACTTTATAATAGAGGTTACAGGATATTTGTTATGTAATCGTATCCTTGAAGGAGTATTATCGCCTAATATCATAATATCATATATATTGTGAGATAGAAATAAATCAAACATAGTATATCAACTTTTGCCTTCAGGTGACTTAATGAATGTTATTCTTTGGTAACTATTTATGCCTGTGTGTGATGTCGCTTCACCTTATACTCGTATTGTGATGTGATCTGAGAAGCATTCCCTTGCGATGTGCACGCAGAATGAGGACGGATGTATAAATTTGTTATTGTTTTGTCACAATGTTGGGTGAATAATATTTCGAAATGTCCACAGAAAAAACGGCAACCAACCCAAATTAATTTCATTAATTTCTTCATAATCACGTACAAACTTTATAACAATTGATTCGTTTGCGTTCAAATGCCCTCCCAGAGTCGAGTGCACTGATGCACAGATTCCCCCCATAGTCTGCCTCTTTCGTAACTGATAAAAGCAAACAATATAGTTAGCTGTATGGACAAACATGAGTTATAGATAGGATCATAAAGCTGAGAGGGGAGAGAATATAATAGGAATTGTTCTATAATATTTTTAAAACACTTCATTTTGTTTCGTTTTTTTTCTTTTTTTGTTTTGCGCGTGAAATAACATCTTAAAGTTTATTATCCCTTAGTTTATTTATTGTAATTGTTGTGAGTGGTTGTGAGTTTTTGTTTTGCCGCTGTCGCATGAGTTGAAATTTTGAAATTCTAACGTGAATTTTATTTAGGTACTTCGATGTGGTTGCTTTCCTTCACATTTTTAACTTATTTATTATTGCGAGTTTTTGTTTTTTTGGTTTACGATATCATTTGTATTATGCTATTTAAATACAAACTCTTTCTGAAAAATAAGCACATATACATACATGCACAAAATTACAATTTAAATGTATTTCGCTGACGATTTTGTGTTAATTTTAAACAAATCACGTTTCAAAAACGAGCGTATGAGAAGTAAAGACATTAATCGTCCAGGTATTTTATATAAATCATTGTTTTAAAACACGTCCAATTACATTAAATGAACAATTTGGGAGCAAATGCGGCATGAGTTAATTTATTTTTCTTGAGGGAAGTAATGAATTCTTTATCGGCTGTTAATCAGGAATTAGCAACAATTTCAATATAAAAATTCAGTCAAGCCAGGTTATGTTGATCACTTCGATGAAAATAGAGCGTGTTTCATATTTATAAGGCCACACATTAATTTGCTTTATCTGTATAACGGTATATTTTTTGTTGTTATGTTGTTCTATCAAAATACTTGTTTGGACGAAACAACCAAGCACACACACATTGGGATTTGTGCAGGTAACGGTACTTTTGTTTTCGCTATTATTCTGTTTTTAGCACGTTATAATGCCAAGTTCAATTCCGTTATTAATTTTAACAGTTCTTTCATTTTTACGAAAAGATACAGTTAAGGAAAAAAACTCTACAAACACCCGCTTATTTTGTGTTTTTAAGATATTCTTAAGACAATTTATTAAAGCGTTTGCATTAATATTTAAAGTAGCAAAAACAAAGTTTATTTACAAAACAAAAAGTTAATTCAAAAATATCACAATAACAGAAATAACAAAAACAATAAAAATTCATGGGGAAAAAGTCTTAAAATATTTCATTTCTTTTAAATAAATAAAAGAAAACAATACATTCTTAATATTTTGTAAGACCACCTTGGGCTTCAATAACTGCCTGAAGACGACGCACACTGGGGCCAAGGCGGAAAAAATTCGATTATCGAAAGCGCTGATATCGATTATCTAGTTTGTGATTCTCACTCTATTATAGCTGCAGGATCAAGGAACAATATGATTTTTTTCACTGTTTCAAGGGTATTCCCATTAATTTAGGCCAACTGCCAGAATAATGGAAGTTTGACCAAATTACACTCTACTATAAATGAGTGTGAAAGTGTGTGTGAAATTGTGAAAGAGGGAGAAAAAAATTATCAAATTTTTTCCCTGCTCTACGATGGCCAACTAAACCACACATGAGTCAAACTGCGCAAAAAAAATATTAGAGCGCTTTACAACGTTATAAGTTACGAATTTCAAATAAGAATTGAGAACAGCTATGGTTACGAAAAAAAGGTCCGGCTTCCTCGGAGATGTTGATAGTCACTTTTCAAACTAGATGAGTTAAAGTGAAGATTAGAACTACAATCATCTGCCTTTATCTGCCTATCCGATCATAACACCGCAAAAAAAAAGAAAGGATTAGAGTACGCGTTTGTTTGTTGCACTATTTTGTTTACCCAGTTGGCTCATATAATACATACATGTCCACACTTCAAAACACTTTTAATTCGAGTTCAGTCTAGCTGCAGACGTTTTTGCCAGACGTTTTTTCCATGATTGCACGGTCACAAGTGCAATAACGGGAGTCGACGAAACTCTAATTCACCGGATCGCTACCGTACTAGAAGTCATAAATAGCAATGCAATGATCGACCCAGAAAAATTCAGGCTGTTCTCAAAAGAAACAGCAGAGATGGCAATTGAGAAGTATTCATGGTACTACATGCCATCCATGGGACTGACATAGTGGAGAACTCAAATCTCCCCCTCGGAATATTATCGGAAGAGGCCCAAGAAAGTAGGAACAAAGACTACAAGGCATTCAGGGTCAGAAACTCGCGGAAAATGTCTCGCATATCAACCAACGAAGGCGTGTTCCACAAGCTACTGGAGACATCGGATCCTTTAATCACGAGCATGAGACCCGAACCAAAGAAAAACACCTGGAAATCAGTGACGCAGCTAAGGAACTGTTAATATAGGTAAGTTTCTTGAATTTAAAATCGTATCTTTTCAATTTGAACAACATTTGACTTTGAATCCCTGGTTTTAATATTTACAAATTGTTTGATCTTATGCTTCCTTGACTTATGTACTGTACTCATTATTTGAATTATATATACACTCTAAATTCTTGTTACAACTAGTTTCGATAAGGACAAAAATTTCAGAAATTTTTACTTTGCTAATAGGCTTTTATTTCCTCATTAGTTCATAAATTTTCTTCAAACTGTATATAAACATTGTTGAACTTAATGTATTTTTTTATTCTGAGTCGAATAAGACTCTCTCCAGGTTTTTATGTTAATCCGTTCTTGAGATATTGAATTTTTTCCGCTTTTCAGTAGATCGGCCCCACCGTGCGACGTGGCATAGACATCACCAAATTTTCCGTTACTGGGCGCAATTTCCGACCAACTTCGAGTAAGGGCAGTTTTCAGGGTTCCGCGATTTCTGATATTATATTTGCGCGCAGATTTTTCCAAAATGTCCCAAATATGCTCAATTGGATATCTGATATCTGTCCATAACGCCTTCAACAGAAACAAATCGACCAACTCCAGATGCCGCCATAGCTCCCCACACCATAACACTGCCCCCACCATGTTTCACAGTAGGTATAATATTTTCGGGATCAAGTGCAGTGTTTGGTTTTCGCCAAACCTTGTTTCGACCGTCATTCTCGAAAATATTACTACATACTTTCAACGATAAATATAACTTTCTTCCAGAAATCCATTCCCTTCTGTAAATGTGCCTTAGCAGAGTTCAGGCGAAGTTGACGATTCTTGGCAGAAATAAATGGCTTTTTGCATACAGTTCTACTTTTAAAGCCGCTATCATGCAAAACGTTTATTACTGTTCTTGATGAAATAGTAATATTCAAACATCTTACAAGGTATTCGAATAATTTTGGGGCACTTATTTTTGGATCTTTATGGATTTCTTTAAGGACACGTCTTGAAAGTTTCTTCGGTCTTCCAGATCGCGGCTTGTTCTCGGTACTGTTGGTGTTTCGATGGTTTTTGACAATAGTTTGCACTGTAGAGCGACTTAATTTTACAATTTTAGCAATTTCCCCATAAGATTTGTTTTCTTTTCGAAGGGGTTCGCCACCAAATTACGAACTGATTGTTGAATTTCTCTTCTATTTACCATTTTTAAAGTTAAAACATATTTTACGAATCGCTTTCTGAATTTAAATGACTGTAATGTTTGATAAATAAAGCAAATCATGAAAACTAACGGGTTTTTCCCTTTATCTTCTTTTTCTTATTCATTTTAAGAGTTGCCAATGCTGTATGTAGACTTTTTTCCCACCGATTTCTATGTTTATCGCCAATAGCTTATAAATGATCAATCTTTTAAACTTTTTTTTCTTCAAACATTCTTAACTGTTAATGTCTTAAACATTGACATCAAAATTAATATTATCACCAGTTCTCTAGATTTTTAAAATAGAAGGGTGTATGTAGTTTTTTTTCCTTAACAGTATATCAAATTTGACTTCCGTCTTTAGAAATAACATTAAATATACATAGTTGGCATACTTGTAACAAATCCATTATAATTTGTGGCTCAATTTTCATTTAAGCTCCCTCAACCTCATTTTTGAGATCTTGAACTGTGCTGAATTGGCATTTTTCTTTGTATACCTTTCGTAGTAAGATAGCCCATAGCTTTTCTATGGAATTAAGATCTGGTGATAATGATGGCCAGTTCTTTTAGAGGAAACCCAGAATTTTGTCTCTCTGTTGACGGGGGTTGCGACGTTATCTTGTTGAAAAATCCAATCTCGGTCCCCATTTTCATCCAGAAATGGGATAAGGCTGTTTTCCAAAACTCGGATATAATCTGTAGTTGTTATTCTTGAGAACACAGACTCTAGCTCAAGCATCCTGCTACAGAAAATGCTGCCCAAGCTATTGCGGCTCTTTCCTCAAATTATGTCAATAATGCCGGAAACCATCATGCCCATCTAAATTCTATTTTCTTCTTCCGAAAAAAATACCCAAAATTTTCATATTTACAATAAAAACAAATCGGTTAATAATTTTGTATGGCTTACGGATCGCCATTGTGTGTTCATATTCCTGCGCCCGAAATTTAATGTCCGCCAAACGGTGATGCGACTGACATTTTTGTCCACAACAGCTTTCAGGTCGCGTAAACTTCTTGATGCGTTGCTGGCACGCGCGTAGAACGTACTTTTTTTTTCATTCCTGGGCGCTTATTAGATCCAGAATCTCGTAAAAAATTTTGAATGAGACTATGGCTCCATCCAGTTTGCGCCCAATTTCTCTTCCACTGCATCCTTCGTCCTTGTAAGCGGTCATTTTACCTATTTCGTGTTCTGTTAAACTTTTTCCTGTCTTTTTTATTACTGAACTTTACCACTTCTTCGCGAAAATAATAATGATCTTATCGCTAGCATCTTTAAAAACTCACTAATTGAACTTTGCATTATGATTGTAAAACACACTATAAATAGAATTATCGCAAAAACAAATGAATCGTCATCTGCACAAATCCGAAAGTTTGTGAGCGTGGTTGTTTCATCCAAACAAGTATTTTGATAGAGCATCACAACAATAAAAAATAAAGCAAATTGATGGCTGGCCTTATAAATATGACACAGACTTTAGTTAGTGGTTATTTTATAGGTACTATATCTTTGGTCTACACATAAAATATGAAGCTACCATATTCCAAAAGTCTTTTATCAAAAAAGTAGCGGGAATTTGGACAATAAAACGCAAAATATTAATTATCTATTCAAATTCGTTGTATCGCCTTTAAGATAGGCCTCCTTCGAAATAACACACTTATCTCACCATTTTTCAAACTCATTTTTGAAAAGACTTCATTATCACCGCGTATTCTCTTTTATGTCTATCTCGAAAAGATAGTTTTACTTTCAGAAACAGCAAAAATATAAGCTAGAACCATAACAGACGGATACGTTAGTTGCTCGATGATAATTGCTTGAGAAATGGGGCTTTATTGTAGAGCAAACTCCATCAGTTTTCTTTATACAAATCTTACTCTGTTCGACGAATTTTCTTTCCCAAACGCCGCATAGCGCGCATAAAATATTCTTTATTTACAATCTGCCCTTCTGACAAGCATTCCGAGCGCACAACCCAGCGATAATCAAAGAAATCAGTCAATATAACCTTGACTTTTGATGGATTTTAACGTGATTATTTCAATACTGATATAGTTGAAATGCATCATTCTCAAGCTTGTTAATTGGTTTGCGTGCAAAACTCATCATTAGTTACAAAGCGTTTTATGAATGAGGCATTAGAATTGAGCCGTCCTTCAACTTTTTTTGCCATTGAATTTTTCATGAAAATTAACGCCTTTTGGAACCAGGCGAGAGCAATGCAAACAATCGTTTAGAATGGTAGGAATTGGCTCGTGAGATACTCGTGAGTTTAGTGGCTATTTCCCTCAAATTTAAATGACGACTTTTAATCACCATATCCTTCGCTTTATTGATGTTGACTTCAGTTCAAGATGTTGATGGCCGGTCAGAGCGAGCCAAATCTTCCACGACATTTGGCCGCTTTTGAATTTATAGAATTCGGCACACGAAATTTCACTCCAAATTTCATTTCAAATTTTAAGATAAATTCTTTGTTCAATATTTTTATCCACTACAAAAATCCCAGAACTTACTTGAGATTTACTGACAAAATGAAGAGCTGTAAACATACTAAGTGACAGATCGCTCTCAATATCTAGATCAGTATACAGAACAGTTGTACCATCTTAGTTATCTAAAGCTACGTTCGCAATGATAGCAACATTTTTAAGATTTATTCGCAATGTAAGCTAAAAGTTTGTTCTAAAATATTCAAACAAACAACCGATTTTTTACAATTTCTTAACCATAGCAGATTTGGCTTTATGGCATCCTTACAAATATGGAAACTAATGTTACACCAATCCTTGGTTAATCGACTTGAGTAAAAAAACCAATATTATGTGTGTGCATTTGAATTTATAAGCCAACGGATTGCTAGAATCATGATATTAAAAGAAATAGTTCAAATTTGCAGCCGTAATTCTACGCTTGAAAATTAAATTTGGAAAAGCTCATTTTTATTTTCATTTATACAGGGTTGCCCATATTCGACGGACCCATGTTTTAAAAAAAAAAAAATCAAAGAAAAAAAATAAAAATTTGGCGGTTGGCAATCTTATTCATTTAATTTGTTCCAAGTAGATTTGTTTACATCAATTTTTGAATATGATATCTCTCAAATGGCCGCCTCTGGCGTTGATGGCGTATTGTGCCCTTTTTGCAGCATTTTCCATCGTTTTCGCCAACATTTCGGCCGGAATAGCGGCTATTTCTTCACGAATGTTGTCCTTGAGCTCTTCTACGGTCCTTGGCTTGTTAACGTAAACCTTTGACTTCAAATGTCCCCACAAGAAGAAGTCAGCGGGCGTCAAATCGGGCGAACGCGGTGGCCAGTCCAAATCACCACTTTTCGACATCAAACGGCCCGGAAACAAATTCTTCAGAAAATCGATTGTTATGCGACTTGTGTGCGGTGGAGCGCCGTCTTGTTGAAACCAGAACTGCCTCATACGCTTTCGACGAATAATTGGCATCACAAAATTGGTCATCATGTCGCGATAACGCTCCTGGTTGATGGTAACAGCATGGCCATTTTCGTTTTGGAAGAAAAACGGCCCAATGACCGTTTTCGCACTAACGCCGCACCAAACTGTGACTTTTTCGTCATGAAGAGGCAATTCTTGAATCTCCTGAGGATTTTCAGTGGCGTAAATACGGCAATTTTGCTTATTTACGGTCCCATTCAATGTGAAATGGGCTTCATCGGACATGATAATTTTGTTCCAAAATTGCTCGTCATCATCGGCCATTTCGATGACTCGTTGGGCCCATTCCAATCGACGAGGCTTGTCCGCAGGCAACAATCTTTGCGTCAATTGAATTTTGTACGGGAACAAATGCAAATCAACGCGAATAATCCGTTGTAAAGTGGACCGAGCCATGCCCAACTGCTGAGAACGGCGTTTTTGGGATGTTCTTGGGGACCTCTCAACACTGGCTCGTACGGCAGCGATATTCTCGGCCGATCGCCTTGGTCGACTTTTATTTGGCCTCTTCGGATTAGAAAGAGCTTCACCAGTCGAAAATTTTTCGTATAAACGCTTAATGGTGTTCTTAGAAGGCGCACTTCTCACATTTTTTAATATTTTAAAAGCACGTTGAGTTTTCACAATTGACTTCTTCTGTTGAATGTAAATTTCAACTATTTCAGAGCGCTCGCGTGGCGTGTATTGTTCCATGGTAAAAATCTGCTTGGACTGACGCTTCAAACGCGGTATGTCATTAAGCGATCTGACATCTCTGTCAAAAGTTATGGCGTTGCCAGATGGGTCAGTCGAATATGGGCAACCCTGTATATAAAGATAAAGATATATGAGGTGTGATCAAAAAATAACTGTTATTTTCAAATTTCGTGAGTTACGTATGTTCGATTTTCGCTTTTTTTTCTGTTATGTTGGTACACATGTCTGTTATACTCGTATATGTTGACAATATCAGTCATTTTTTATTGTCAGTTTGTTTTTGACAGATAAAAAGGTTAGTCGTGTTTTGGTGCGCTCTTCGATTTTTTACTATTCGAAAAAATGGATCAAAGAAACTGTATTAAGTTTTGTGCACAAAATAAAATTAAATCTTCAAGGACATTTGAAATGTTGACTGTGGCGTTTGGCGAGTCTACTATGAACAGAACACAAGTTCAATTGTGGTATAACCGGTTTAAGGAAGGCCGAGAAGATGTCAATGACGATGCTCGTCCTGGTCGCCCGAGCACGTCAACAACCGATGAAGCAACCATTGAAGCAGTGAAGAAAATGATTTTGGATAACCGTCGAATCACTATTAGAGAGGTTGCTGATGATGTTGACATATCGCTCGGCTCATGTCAAGCAATTTTTACGGATGTTTTAGGCATGAAACGTGCGGCAACAAAGATTGTTCCAAAATTGCTAAATTTTTAGCAAAAACAACGTCGCATGGACATCGCTCAGGTGCTGTTGAACGTCGTCAACGACGATACAGATTTTCTCAAAAAGTTCATAACTGGTGAATAATCATGGGTGTATGGCTATGACATTGAAACCGAAGTCCAAAGTCATCCCAATGGAAGCGTCCAAGACCGAGAAAAGCACGTCAAGTTCATTCAAATGTGAAAGTTTTGCTCACTGTTCTCTTCGATTGCAATGGCGTGGTGCATCATGAATTCTTTCCACAAGGTCGTACGGTCAATAAGGAATACTATCTTGAAATTATGTGCCGTTTACGCGAAGCAAGTCGTCAGAAACGCACAGGATTGTGGAAAAACCAATCATGGATTTTGCACCATGATAACGCACCAGCTCACACATCGATGCCTGTGCGTGAGTTTTTGTCTAAAAACAAAACCGCAATCATGCCTCAACCACCGTATTCACCGAACTTGGCCCCCGCTGACTTTTTCCTCTTCCCAAAATTGAAGACACCGATGAAAGGAAAGCGTTTTGCTACGATAGAGAAGATAAAAGAAAAATCAAAGCAGGAGCTGTTGGCGATACCAAAAAGCGCGTTTTAGAAGTGTTTCGAGGATTGGAAGAAACGCTGGCACAAGTGTATTACATCTGATGGGGGCTACTTTGAAGGGGACAAGATAATTATTGATGAATATACTATATGTATGCTATACTGAGAATGAAAATGAATCAATTGATATTTATATTAAAGACGGTAGCACCTGAAATAAAAACTTGTTTCATTTCAAGAGTATATCCAACATAGTTTAGCTTTAGCTAAGTCAGAGTTATTCTACATAACCTCTAGAAATCAACTTTATCTCTAAAACTCTGTTATTTTTCACTGTTTGAAGAAGCTCAGGATTGACAGTAGATGGAGATGGATTATTTGGAGATATTTATAAAACAATACAAAGTTTCGTTTTATGTGCGCACAATAAGAACTTTTTTTCTTTATATATATAAACAGAAATCTCTAAATGTGTATTAGAAGATTTTTTCGGTTTCAAGAGTAAAATTAAATGAAACACACATAAAGCTATGATTTCGATGAAACTTTTAATTCATTATAATGCTTGAATCTTGCCATTATGTACGAAGTACAATGTCATTTAAATGACCGCCTCTGGATCCTTTGGAGGTAGTTTTCATCCACCTGATGAATATTGGTTTTCAATGCTCCAACATTTGGGGATTATCCGTATAAACATAGCCCCACAAAAAAGTCTAACGGAGTCAAATCGCATGATCTTGATGGCCAATTGATGTCGCAAATACGTGAATAACCGCCACACTCTCACTAACAATTGCGATATTTTCAGCAGTGCGATGACGCACAGGCCTGACTACATCTACAACGCTTCTAGTCTCTTTAAATTCCTTTATAATCTTGCCAATTCCTTGCACAGTAAGTCTATTATGACGGCCATAATCACCATGTTCATATTCATATCATATTTCTACGAGTTCATCGTTTGTACCTATAAATGGTAAATCTTTCATTAAATAAAACACATTCCAGTTGAAAGGTATTTAACAACTGACAGCCTTGCCAGACCGGCGGTTTTGAAACCACTAAATGGATAACCATGTATTTATCTCTTTTAAGACTAATACTTGAAAATACTTCTATTGTGTGGAATCATTACTACCGGGTGCATTCAAATTCTCTTGAAACTGTGCAGAAGCAATTTATATTATTCTGTTTTCACGCTTTAGACTAAAAAAACGTGAAATTGCGCTTTCTGGAAACTTCTCATGCAATAACGCCAAAATAGGTCGTGTTGTGTGGCTCGTCCGTCTTTTTGAAACCAGCCCATAATCCGCAATTGCAGACAAAAAAATGTCGGTTATCAGTGAATTTTTAAACATGGGAAAAATTGGTCACCGTCATGTAATTCAATATTTCCATTGGAAAGATCTCAGTCCATACAATGTTAAAGCTGAGCTAGGTTATACTCTAGGGGAGTCTGCTCTTTCGTTTACGACTGTAAAATATTGGATAGCAGAGTTTAAAAAAAGCCGTACGTAAAAAGCCAAGTCGAACACCGTAGTGGTCGACCAATTAAGCTGTCTACGCCAGACACGGTTAAGAAAATCCACAAAATAGTATTGGATAATCGTCGGCTAAGTATGCTTGAGTTAGCTGAAATGATAGACATTTCAAAAAGTGCTGTACATTATATATTCACCTAAGATTTGAAAATGAGAAAACTGTATGCAAGATGGATGCCGTGTGTGCTTTCAACAGAGCAAAAACAGCGTGGTGAAGATGTCTCAGCAATAAAGCCGAAGACATGGGTGCACCACTTCACACCTGGGACAAAGGAACAGTCAACGCTGTGGACTGGAATGGGAGAATCGCGTTTATAGAAGGCGAAGGCGGTTTCGTCTGCAGGCAAGGTAATGGCGTTTGTTTTTTGGGTTGCGCATGGGATTATTTTTATTGATTATGTTCAGAAAAACCATCAACGGTGAATATTATGCTACGAATAATTTATTGCAGCTTTCAGGTAATGAAATTTGGAAAAAAATACGTATTTGGCAAAAAAGAAATTGTTGTTTCACATCTACATACTCTATTGCAATGGCCAAAATTAATAAATTAAAGTGCGAATTGCTTCACTACGCATCTTATTCGCCAGATACAGCTCACTCGGACTATTTTCTATTTCCAAACTTAAAAAAATGGCTCGGTGGTAAAAGATTTACCAACAATGGAGAGATGGGAACTGCGGTTAATGACTATTTTAAGGAATTAGACTGTTCTTACGATGCACTCGTACAGGGTATAGAAGCTATTGAATTTTGCTAGAAAAAGTGTTTTGAACTAAAAGGAGATTATGTTAAAAAATAAAGGAAAATTTTTCCAAATTTTTTTGTATTTTCTTTGTTAGATCATTTAGTTTTCGGACTGCCCTTTTGAAATGGAATATTTAGAGACACGGTTTATAAAGATGATTACAGTTGGGCTGCGAATGAATTCGGCGTATAACAATTTGGATTCAACAATTTTAAATCATCATTTGATGGGGGAAACCCCACTCTGTTTGTGATTTTGTTTATAAGAATCACAAACATTCTTCTAAGACCTCATAATTACAGACGGACGCCATTAAGATTAGAGATCCCATTGCTTAACGAAATGACATACGAGTACATGTGTTATATTTATAGACATGTTAAGTTCGAATATCGTACAATCGGCCAAGTTAGCAAAAATTTGTTCACACAGGTTCTGAACCCTGCTCTAGAAAAATAAGTATTTCTATGCTGGTTTCAACTCGTAATTCTTTATGTTAAAACTATGCCTACTTAAATGATCTCTTAATATTATATGTTAACGCATTGCCTTGAGACAAATAAATGACCGTTTTGAAACCCTCCTTCGACAGTTTAATCGTCTCAAGCATAAACCATTCCAGAGAACAGGTTCAAATCCTATTTCTCATACTATATAAGGAAATCTCTTAATAACTACACTTAAGATCTCTATTATATTCTTACTGCTTTCTTTAGCTTTTGAAAGTTATTTGAAAATGTTTTCTAATGGAACAAAAATATCATTTTATAATAAATCCTGTTACTAAGTAGAAACTCCAATACATAAATGTGGAATGTTGTAAAATGTGATACGACGCCTAATAAAACCAAAACTACGCACTTCAAGGTCAGCTAACTCGAGCGGTTAATTACCTAACTTTACCAATTCAAATCACTAACTTGTACTACATTTGCACACACCTCTGCTTAGGTTAATTGTCATGGAGCAGAAGTGCTCGTCGACCGGGGGGTTTCATGTTCCACAAGCGCCGCGTGAAACCGGGGTTTCTTGTTATCACCATCGTCAGCAAAGCGAAGTTGAATAGCCAGACCTCCTTCTCTTTTATAAAGAATTGTAAAAGAATTGTTAGTCGGTATCGATACTAAACTCCCCCATGGTTGTCATTAAAAAAAAGTAACGCACTTTACCTAAACGAGATATCTCTTAAACAGCCCAAAGGCATAAACGGCTGAAGAAATGAAAATAGCAAATCATGGAAGTTACATACGTTTTGGATTGTAATGGTGCACAGTGGTTTAGAAGAACGCAGAATTTCCAACAAACATTTATAAAACAAGCACAACAACGGATCATGTAGGCAAACAGAATGGTGTGGGAAAGATAACAAGTGGGCAAAAGCGCAGTTATTAAAAATTGATGACATCCAAAGAAGCCCACTTTCCAAGAGTTCAATTTTTGTTCATTCTGGACTTGATGTTTTTCCTTTTTTGCCCGTTTTGAACTATTTTGAACTATCTTATAGGACATCTTCTTTTTAGGTGGCGATTGGAATAGAGATCCTTATCTATTATACACCACCCGTGGAAAATAATTCCAAGCTCTTTGATCTTCTGCGTTTCTCCTCTAATTCATCACATCAAGTTTAGATAATTTTTCAAAAGCCTGGTCCTTCCGGCGGAGTTTTGGTCGCGCTTTTTTAGACTCTTAGTTCAAATGAATCGGTTCTTTATGTTGGATAGGAAAAAAACTTGCCCAAACATGGAATTTATAAAGATTTTGTTTTTATTTTGCATTCCTATCAATTATTCGTCAATCAAACTCAATATATGGCTGTAGTTCATACAGTAGATACTGGAAAGAACCAGGCCGAATTATATACACGTTTTAAGGGATAACCCTAACTGTGCACATAGTTATTAAAAAATGTTACAAAATACTCATTATTTCGGGGAAAACTTAATGTTTCGATAATATTATTAAGAAGCTGCCCCTTTTCTCAGTATAAGTTAGTACGTCGTCCTATAGACCGCGGAGGGCACTATTAGGTAAAATAGATCTAATACGGAAATAACTTGCCCTTACAAGGACTGAACCCATCTTCCCTTATGATGAACATTTCAGTGCTTTTTAGCAAATTCAAATTTCCAACTAAAAGAAGAGCAAGGTCGCTGTGTTGTAGTGTTACAAAAAGAAATTCACAATTTGTCCATGATGATAATGGCTTCATTTAACATATCTAAGGTGATTTCATTCAGGTCAAATATACACCGTTTAATTCGATAGCTTGCTGCCATTTTCAAGGTAATTCCATTCAGCTTTTCTCATAGAAACGATCGTCTCTATCGAAAACAAAGAAATGAACTAGGCGATTTTTACATCCTTTCCTTGAGGCGAATTTTTCATGGGCAAAATATTAGCTGTAGATAGGAATGGGTGATAATCACTTTGCGCCACGTCCAAACTATAAGGCAAATGTATAAGAACTATCAAATAAGCTCCCAGAACTTCCGGTGAGTCACTAGAACCTGATGATAATTCCATTCTGCTTCTCTCATAGAAAGCCTCGCCCTATTGAAAACAAAAAACTGAGCTAAGCGATTTTCATACCCTTCCCTCGAGATGAATTTTTCACAGGCAAAATATTCACTTTAGATAGGAATGGGGGATAATCACTTGGTGCCACGTCCAGACTATAGCTATAAGGTGGAGTCACTAAAATCAAATGGAACACAATGTCGTTCTTATTGGCCAAACCTGGTCATTTCTGGGCGATTGTTTCCTTTAGGAAGTCCAATTGTCAATTCAACCACCACCGTTTTTACTAAACGTTGTCGTAAGTGAACCACTTTTCATCATCAGTCATCATTAGCTTCAGAAATGGGTCGATTTTGTTGCGATCCAGCAGCGATTCGCGGATGGAAATTCGGTCCATGATTTTTTTTTGCGTTATCTCATGAGGCACTCATACGAGTTCATCAACCTTTTTTTTTGTAAAGCCTTATTCATGTGGTTGCAAATAGTTTTTTGTGCAAAGTTCAGCTCTTGGATAATTAAAATAGTGCTTACATGATGGTCAGACCTGATGATTTCTATGATTTTATCGACATTTCCCATAATTGGCCTCAAAGAGCGTAATGCAAATAATTAATATCAAAATTACGGGAACGAAATCAGCGGAACCACATTTCCAGCCACCTAGCATGCGTTTTCGCCTTTATTGAAGAACAACTTGTAAATATGATTTTTTTCACTTTGCTGGTGTCAATTTTCGACGTGCTCTCAAAATATTACTGAATCGAGCAATCACCAAACTGTCTAAGCAGTTTTTTTGAGTTCGAACTCTTATGTTTCTACCGCCATCTAGCGTAACCCAATCACACTTGTAAAACGCCAGGTAAAAAATACTAAAACCATCTATTGGAAATACAATGGATTTCTATTTAATGGACTTTATAACGTCTCTGGAGATTATAAATGTTAGAGATTTTCCGCTAATATTTACAATTATATTATAGGTAATTATCAATGTATAGGGTGGCGCATGAGTAACGTTGACGGCGACTATATTCAATGTGTTCTTGTGCATCACTTGCTTTTAACTCGTGAATCAATTGCATCCTATATGGGAAAAGATGTAACATATGTAAAATTCTAGACATCTAGACATCTCTAACTGCTGAGAACGTCGCCTGGCGGAAATTTCGGGGTTTTCCTCAATAATTGCTTGCACTCGAGCAATGGTCACTTCATTTCGATCTGCACGACGTCTTCCAGCATGCGAAAGATCACAGACAGCCCCCTCTTGCCCAAAACTCTGAACCAATCGGTAAATTGTTGAAGCGCTAGGATCTCGAACATGAAAGAAATGTCGATATGATCTGAATAATCGAATGCTGACTTTCAAAGTAAAATTTAACAACTTTGGATCTTTGCTGAGCCTTTCCATCATAAATTTCCCAAGTATTATTTAGTTAATTCTGTAAAGAGACGAAAAAAAGACTTAAACAAAAAATGTATTCACTGATCAAATCTAAACGTTGGTTATGCGTCACCCTATATAATTAACAAACCCAACCGTCATAATTTTTCGACGCTCACAATAGCCATAGCCTGTGATATACGAGTATAACTCTTAACAGCGTTTTTAGGCGCTAAGATACAAATTTCACATTACATTCTCCGGCATATTTTGCCGTCTATAAGTTTGGGACTAATTCACAGTGCGACCAATGAGAATTAGAGTCGATTCGTGTGTGGGGGAATCAAGACGAAATAGACAATATAATAACGTCACAAATCACACATTTACACTTTCCAATTTTTTAAAACACAACACAAAAGGCAAGAAATTCAAGAAAACAATTACTTATAAATACGCAGCGATGTGAACGTATGTACGAAGTTGACTGTACTATCCAGCTAGATACTGCCTACCAATCTGCCTACCTATCTACCTATCTAGTGAACAACTAAGCCCAGCAACTAATAGTTGATCAACAAACGTGTCTTGTCGTGTGAACTGGCGTTCAACCAAACCATATCTATCTATTTTACAGCTCACAGATCTAAAAGTTCAAAATCACCAAACCATACCGGTAACACGTAAGTACTTGAATACTGTTCTCCCTTCCTCAAAACATACGCATAATTTAGATAGGGTGTAGATGAATACTCGCCAATTTTGCTGGATTGTAACTATTCAATGTTGAAAATTATTTGAATGATTTGGTTTTTTTTCCTTATTTTAAATAAAATGGGTTGGCACATGAGTTACATATTTTTTTGTATATTCTTTTCATTGGTACACGGTTAGATGGCCTGAGGTGGGGAAACAATAAAACCTAAGATCATAATTGAAAATAAGCTATTAGGTTCACTGGATTGAAATCACACAAATGGGCCATAATCACCGAAAGTATTTATAAAGGGTGTACCAACAAGAACGCAAGATTTAAATTACTGATGCCGCAATTGAATTGTTTCTCTGGCTGTATGACGTGTGGCGCCGTCTTGTTGAAACCACATTCCCTTCACATTCATTTCTTCAATTCTAGGCACGAAAAAACTCGTTATCATTTCACGATACCGAACACCATTTACTGTTTGCGCTTGATATGCCTCATTTTCATAAAAAAAGGTCGAATGATTCCTCCAGTCCAAAATCCACACCACACAGTGATACGTTTTGGATGCATTTGCTTCTCGTGAATCACTCGAGGATTTTTCTCACCCCAAATGCAATAATACTGCTTATTGACGAAGCCATCAAGATGGAAATGGGCCTTGTCACTAAAGATGATTTTATCGGCAAAATCAGCATTTTCATGTTGTCTCTCCAATACCAAATTAACGAACTCCCTTCGCTGTCCATTGTCAGCTGGCTTCAGTTCCTGAGTCAATTGAACTTTGTATGCATGAAGATGCAAATCTTTCGTCAAAATTTGGAGACACCAATTTGCTGAGCTCGGTGTCGAATTGAGGTGAATGGAGTTTGAGCGACATCATCATCACGTACAGCTGCCACATATTCGGTCGATCGACCTGGTCGAAGGCGCGTTGTTGTCTTTACATCACTAACAGACCCAGTTTTGGTAAATTTATCCATTAATCTCTTTACAGTTGACTTTTTTTGGAGCATTATTGTGACCCCAAATTGATCCCAATTTGCAAACTGTAGCCGCAAAACTTTCACCAATTTGTTAAAACAATTTCACAATGAGAATGCGTTGTTCATTCGTGTAGCGCTCCATTTTTACTACCCTCATACCTTCTACTAGCAAACAATAACAATTGTTCAAATATCAAACAATGACACTTCGAAAGGCGTCAAATTTAAATCTTGCGTTCTTGTTGGGACACCATTTATTATACCAATATACACTACTATGTAACTATAATAGTAAGCATATTTGTATGAGAGATTGTGGAAACCAATAATAAGTGTTTTTCAAAATTGTTAATAAAACATATTGCAGATAAAAAAGAAAAAATAGCAAAAATACCATATTAGCTTTTTGTATTTCGAAGGAAGGACTTCAATAATGTAAAGATCTAAAGTATCAAAATATTTCAACCTCTAGAACTGGTTTCATAAAGCAGCATTGAAAGGTATAAAAGTATTTAACGCAGCCACCGTATACAATGATTTTGTTAATATAAATTCACATTCACGTTAATAGACTAGTTGGCCATATATTAGCGAGCAATCCTACCAATATCTCATATGAAAATCATCCTACTAAAAAGGAATTTTCTCTTCAGAGATCGTGGAGATTATGTATACTTATATACTTATATTGGGGAAGGATAAGATATATTAACATCTAATATAAGTCGCATCTGGAAAAGAGTTCTGATAGTGTCTACGAAACCTGATTCTTACAATTGAGTTTCGGCCTGTGAAGTCGTCGTTTTGAATTTAATGTTCACAAGTTTTGCCAGAAGTTGAATTTGAAGTTGAAATTTCATAAAATTGGAAGATCAATATATTGATATACTTTTGACATATTTCAGGACTTTTCTGACATTTTTAACTTTGTAATGGAAACGAGTAACGTCACGCTGCTGTCGGAACCAAACGACTGATGACAGCGCACTCATATTTTGACAAGCGTCAGTCTGTTGTACTGTTTATATACCTACGGAAGCATGCTGGTAGCATCAAAGAACGCCACATAGATGGACATCCAAAAACAGAACCATCTCCAGAAGTAACTTGACAGGTGAAGGTTAGAATTCCACGTATTCCAGCGCTATTCAATAGGCGAAAATGTTGAATGTGTCTGTTAGTATCATGGGGCTGATATTAAAAACTGAACTACTAAGGTTGAAAAGGTCGAAAAGAGAAACCAACAAATCCATCGTGAAAAAAATTTAAACGACGCTTTGTTACTTTGAGCACGTAAAGTATTCAGGAGAAATCATTAGACATTTCACCGAGAGTCGGCAACATTTCATAAAGTACGCGAAGCCAAAAGCTTTTAATATGAAAGAGTTCCCAGCATCATTTCTTCACAACAATGGTCATATTCCCCGGACTTAAAAGTTATACATTTTTTCCATTTGGTTCATTCTGGAGGCTAAACTATTAACTAAAAAAAACGAGACGGTCAAAGCCTTAAAGATTAGGCCACTTTCTTGCAGCGTTTAAAGCCTTCCCGGAAAAAAATTGATGCCATTATTTACGCTAAAAGCGGCTAACGATATAATAAAAAATGTTTTCCTTGAGGAATAAATATCTTATCTTGTACCTGACACAATTTCTACCTATTTTGTTATAATCCGTAGACCTCTTAGTTGTGACAGATCGCTTATGAAGAAGTCTTCCAGATAAAAAAATAAAAAAACTAAAAAATAAATGGAGCCATCGTTAACGGATAGTATCAGCGTCGTATGAATCGAGAACTGTATCCAATGTCAAAGTGGTTAAGTGCATCAAAACACAGCTATTAACTAGGTCGTATTGTTCGGATAGATTACAATGTTCTGGCACAAAAAGTCTTCGACAATTAACTATATGCGCGACGCAGAACAGAGCAACCAAAATCCTGTTGAAAGAACCAGGCTTTTGGAAACCGAAGAGCTTGACTTTATTCCGTCCGATTCATAACTGATATGAAATGTTTGTCTTGTATCCATCTAATTATTAAAATAGGTCTTCAAGATATGAACACCTGGCCAGTTGTCAATTTACCGCGTCTAAAGCCGCATTGACAATGTCCAACCATGTCAGATGGAACAGAATGGACGTTTGGCAGAATCGATGAACTGGTTTTTGCCACTTAATTTTTAAAGAAAATTTTATGTAAATGTTGTCCGCGGCAACGTCTCAAAATGTCCAATTTTTCTTCATTTTTTCGAGCATTTCGGCCTGTACTCCACGAATAACGCGTGTTACGTTATCCTGTAAGGCTTCAATAGTGTTCAGCCTGTCCACATAGACTAACGACTTGACACAACCCCACAAGAAATAATCAAGAGGCGTTAAATCGCAAGATCTTGGGGACCAAATCGAGAGATAAGCTACTCAGCAAATTCATCCCTCAACATATCCATTGTTTCACGAGCAGTGTGGCATGTTGCACCGTCCTGATGAAACCACATGTCAACCAAGTTCAACTCAGCCAATTGGGGCAAAAAGAAATTTCTTGTGGTTGAGTAACGCATGAGAATGGTGACGAATTGACATTTCACGATCATCATTAACACTGGTCGCTACGGCTGCAATATTTTCTTCGGTACGCACTCTACGCATGCGAGTCGATGGTTTTATGTTCAACAAAGTAAATTTGGTGCGAAATTTGAAGATGACAGCATGAATTGTTGATTCAGCAGGTCGATTATGACGACCATAATATGGTCGTATCAAATGATGCACATTTGTCACAGGGCACGAATTTTGATAATAAATTTCAACGATTTGCAATCTATGCTCGTTTGTTAGTCATTCCATGATGAAATGGCAGAGTATACTGTACACTTTTCACTTTGATAGATGATCTTTGGACGCCGTTACCAACCAGTGTTGTTAACCTGAAAAACTTAAATCCATATAAAATAGTAAAACGAGATACACTATTTTTCTAATAAATACTTGTATGTTGCGTTGTATAAGTGTGATCGGTTTACGTTAGATGGCGTTAGAACTATAAGATGTTGTACTCAAAAAGCAACTCAGATGGTTTTGTGATTGCTTAAGACTCAGTATTGTTTGAGCGCGTGTCAACAATACAGCAAAGAGAAATTATGCCATATTTATATATATATTTATATAGTTTTTATTTATTTATTTATTTATTATTTTTTTTTTTTTGATAAAAGAGAAAACGCAAGTCTGGCGGCTAAAATACAAATACAATTTATGGTCGTGAAACAGTAACAGACAATCATTCGCAATTTTGGTTTCTTCGAATCCCGTTCGATGATTTTGATGTCAAAAACGCACCATGCTCAGGCTTCGTTCACGAAAATGCCGACATAATAATGGAAATTGTCATGCTCGATCGTCTTGTTCCGATTGCCCAGAAGCTAAACATTGCACAAAAGCCCGTTTGAACCATTGTAAAAAGAAGCTCTATATGGAGGTGCTACTCGATTTCGACTGAACTGGAATGGCAGCAAAATCGATCAATTGTGAAGCTAATGATGACTGGTGATGAAAAGTACGACAGCGTCAACGTCCGTGATCAAATCGAAGTGAGCCGGCACAACCGTTGGCCAAACCAGATTTTCAGTCAGGAAGGTTTTGCTGTATGTTTGTTGAAATTGTCTTCATTCAGATTTGCGCTATCAACAATTGGACAGTCTGAGGGCAGCAATTGAAGCGGTCAGCTTTGGTCAGTAAAGGAGAAATTGTATTCCGTCAGGAAAACACCAGGTCATATGCATCGATATCGACTTGCCAGAATCTCAGGGAGTTTGGTTGAAAGATTATTTGGCATTCGCCTTATAGTCCGTACACGGTACCAAGTGATTATTATATGTTCCCGTGTATTGTGAATGATTTTGCTGGTGAAATATGCACCCCGACAGAAGCTTATCCAAATCGATTGCTCCGGTTTTTTGCCAATAGAGGAGACAGTTTCTGTTTGCTGAGAGAAGTAGAATGAAATTACGTTAAAAATGACAGCAAGTAACCGAATAAAGAGAGGCATATTTGTCTTACATCGAATCAGTTAAGCTATGCTAAATAAAGAATTCAATATCGTGCAAAAAAAATGGATTTGTTTTTACTACAACAATACAATATGGAATCATCATTGGGAGTTTTATGTTATCTCTTTCTTTTAGAGCTTTCAGTTCTTCTTAATGGATACTTAGCTGAGTCGTTAGCATTTTTGTCAAACACATATGTAAACCATTGTTTTTTTTTTCAAACCGAGTTTTATCCCATTGATGACGACCCGGTTTTCAGTCTTTTATTATTCACATTTACTACAAAACTATGAGCAATTACTAATTTCGCCCAATTCAATTCTTTAACATTTCAATAGAAAATGACTCATCATATTCGCTTTTCTCCAACATGAATGGAAAAATCAAGATGACAACAACCATCGCTCACTCACTTTTCACACCCTAACAATTAATTTCAAATGGAAATTTGTACATTTCCAAAGAATTCGTTGAAACACTTTTGAAGGAAATTAACACACATAAACCAAGTGGATTGACAACAATTCAAATGGAAACAACCACCGGCAACTAACAAAATGATAACGAAAAAAAAAACTTAAATGGAATTCCAAGACAAATCTGTGGTAAAAAGACTGATTACGTTGCACGCACTCGAATCTATATTCTCGCTGGAGAATCTAATTAACATGATGACCACAGATAAAAACGAAGCGAAACGAAACGAGACAACAGTAATACAATCCATTGTACTGGAATCAATTCTTGAGATTTCATTCGACGGAATTCGAAAATGCCAGAACAGGCATTAAAATCTGTTGACGAATATGAATTGTGTGGTAAAAAAAAAAAAAACAAAATGGATTAATTTACATACAGCAGCAACAACTTCAAGTACAACACCACCAGACAAGGCACAATTCTACAAGATGTGAGTACTCCACCAGTGGTCCACATAAATTCCAGTACATTTAAATAGAATTAAGCTGAAGCAACAGCAACAGTTCGGGGACAATTGAATAAGCGACACATGACGAAAGAGACATTTGGAAATGCAACGATAAAAAGTCAAATAAATGTAAGAGAAAAACATTTCAATGACTTCAGCAATCAATTAAATCCAATAAGAGGTTTTTTGTTGGTGTTGTTGTAATAGGGATCGATATTTAATATTTATGTGTGTGTGTGTGTATGTGTGTAAGATCTATCCGAGGTGGCCAAACTAGAATTTAAAATAACACGATCGTATTGTATTTGCTTGATTTGTTGCTAAATAAAGTTAAAAAAGATTTCAAAAATTAAAATAGCCATACAGAAAACGCATCAATATGCAAATAAACAAACGTTCAAAGCTCGACCAGACCGAAGGTTTCATAAACTCCGGTATGGACTTCGATCCACAGTGAAGAGGACGATGCACCGGTTCAATGTAAAATTAAATGGCCAAATTGCAAACGCCCTCCTATCATGCATACGTGGGCGGTCCCAAAACTAGCCGACCTAACAAAGAAGACACAAAAAAGTTGGGAAACTGCTTCTTTATTTTTCAACATAATCCCTTTTTACCCCGACATACTTTTTCCAGCGATATTCAATAGCTTCTATACCCTGTTTATACGAAGGACTATCAAACTCCTTAAAATATCTATCAACCGCAAACTCCACCTCTTTCCTTATTGGCAAATCTTTTACCACTGAACCATTTTTTTTAAGTTTAGAAATAAAAAATAGTCCGAGGAAGCTAAATCTGGCGAATGAGGTGCATGATGAAGCACTTTCAACTTTAATTCATTAATTTTAGCCATCGCATTAGTGGATGTTTGAACTGGAGCATTGTCAAGACGAAACAACACTTTCTTTTTTGCCAAATGCGGCCTTCTTTCCATAATTTCATCATAATAAAATAGCATAATATTCGCCGTTGATGGGTTTTTTCTTTCTGAAGATAATCAATAAAAATAATTACATGCGCATCCCAAACAGACGTCATGACCTTGCCTACAACTTAAACCGTTTTCGCCTTATTTGGACACGATTGTGCCATTCCAGTCCACGGCTTTGAATATTTCTTTGCCTCAGGTGAAGTGTCTCATCCATGGTTATAAATCGATGCAAAAATTCGGTTTTATTGCGGTGAAACATCGCCCTACACTCTATGTAAATATATTCACGGCGCTGTTTTTGCTCTAGTGAAAACAAGCGTGGCGTACTTCTGCGCACAGTTTTCTCATCTTCAAATCTTAAGTCAATTGACAATGCATAGTACTTTTTGAAATGCCTATCAATTCAGCTAGCTGAAGCACCTCTTGTCGTTGATCATTCAATACCATTTTGTGGATGTTTTTAGCCGCGTCTGGCGTGTACGGCTCTACCACTACGGTATTCGTCTTGACAGCTCGTACGGCCTCGTTCGAAATCTGCTACCCAATATTTTACAGTCGTAAACAAACGAGCAGAGTCTAGCTCTGTTTTAATATTGGTTGAACTAAGACCTTTCCAATGGAAATATTGAATAACACAACGGTCACCATATTGTTACATGTTTACAAATTCTCTGAGATCGCTTGCTTTTTATGGTACAACTGAAAATACTAGACAACATGGCGCCTTGCGACTTAAAACATATGTTTTATAAGTTTCACACTTTTCACTAAAATAATTTTTTCAAACTACTGGCACATCTATACGTCAGGTCGTCTAGTTTTGGGACCGCCCTCACAATATGTTAATGCACCTTGTTTTTTCCAATGAAATGTTCACTGAAATAATTAATTAGTTAATCAAAACGATTGGAAACATTTCGGCCAGGAGAACTGACTTTCACATACCTCCACTAAACAGCCTTTTGCGTTGTTGTGAAAGTATGTAGAAAATCAGAAGAGGAGTCATGAAGTGCCCGTTCAGTTCTTAGCAAATATTGCTGTGAATTAAAGCAGAGTAGAAGAAGCAAAGTTATAACTTTCTGAAGTACTCCGCTTATAGATGGACCGCAGATTTTTACTGAACCGAACAATTTGTGTGTTTACGTACCTCAAGGGCATGGCAATGCCATCCATTTTTATTCGTACAACAAATTTACTAAATGCCTGGTACGAACTAAGATATACTGAGTATAATGCAATTGAATAGAATATATGAAACTAGTAATATCTGAGTTAAATTAGATCTATTGTATTAGAGTTACCAGAAAGGGCGTGGTTAGTTGTTCTATTTTTCGCATTTTACCAAGCACTATAGCGCTATACAACCAACATAGATTTGGGGAACTAAAATCTACAATTTAGGGGTTACGTAGGGGCTTCCATAAATAGATCAATTTCTATGGAAGGTACCGAAAGAGGTGTGGCAATGTCTTGCATTTTTATTCCTATAATTTAGTTCACTAAACTAATGAAATTATAGTACAGTAGAACTCCAATTATCCGAACTCCGATCGACCGAATCGCTGATTGTAGAACTCCAATTATCCGAACTCCGATCAACCGAATCGCTGATTATCCGAATCGCTTTTGTCTTTCGTTCCGCTATGTACATATGTACATTCTTTTATTTTTATGTACTTTTACTTCTTTTTACTTTACTAATGCATACAATGCCAAAAATAAACTCTTTTACTTTAAAATCCCCTTTTTTCAGAAAAAATCCAATTATCCGAATTTTAGATTATCCGAATGTGGTCCGGTCCCAATTGATTCGGATAATTGGAGTTCTACTGTACATAATTTACAGAATTCATGAATGCGACATGGAAGAGCTACTCACATTCAATGAGCTTACACACATTCTATTTTTAGACTCACTCAACGGGATCTACAATTTAAGGACAATTTCGGATGTCACACTTTGAGAAGCATTTACAAGACTTGTCGATTACTCGACTAATCGAAGTGTTTGTCAGACACAACGAGGTGACAGCCGTTCAAATAATGATATGTGGCTGTATGCGGTGTTGAACCAAAATTCAAAATTTATGGTTTAAATCGGTTATTTGTATGGTAGCCGTTTTAATTGTAAAGGCTCTGCTTTGGCAAACGCCGAAGGTGCACCAAATTTGACTGAATTCAGTGCAACTGGATAAATGATGAGACTAAGATTATGGAAGTTAAATCGGTCATTTATTTTAGAGGTACCAAAAATATAGACTTATTCTAATTGCAATCAACAAAACTGCAATTTAAGAATGAGGAGATACAGGGAATATGTTGAATTTTGACAAATCAGTCAGTTTGTATGAAAAATACCAAAATGGTTTGTTCAATATAGTCCATTTACAATATCCGACTACAATCTGGCAGTATATTATGCTCTGACAAATTGTAGAAAGATTTATGAAGATTTATGACAATTATTTCATCTACCAGTCAGCCAACCAGCCAGCGAGACAGATATCGTCCAATCGACTTAAAAAGGCATGAAGCACATTTGATCAAAAGCTAGCTTTAAATGCCTCCTTATTGGTGTAACATTTCTACGGTGGCAAATACACCTTCATTTCTTCGGTTAAGGACATAATTAGAAAATGCTATGGTTATTTTCCGTATTCATTAATTACCACTATATGACATTTCTGGTTAACAAATGAAGTATAGTTAAATATTGCAAAAGTTTCATTTTTTACAAAAATATATTTGTCCGTTTATAGTGAAGTTTTTTCATTTTAGATCAATTTCCCCATTTGCGGCACTTGCGATTCATTGAGTCATAGGCTATGTACCGACTTATCCCCAAAAAATGATATTTTCGTAAGCATAATACATCAACTTATTCTATTTCAGTGGAAAATCTAAATTTTTTGAATTTATCAATAACCATGCCCACAATTAGGACGAAAACACAAAAGAATATATGAATACGGACGATTCTTTGCAGTATCTAGTCAGCAAAGAAAATCTGCATCCATCGCAGCAAACGTTCATCACATTATGTGATGGAGAAGTAGTGAAAAATTTCATAACCATCAATGAAATCAATTTAGACCTGTCATGAGAGCACTATTTTATTATACAACTTCTCCATGTATCCACAAGTAATATAGGCGCGACGAAAATGCAAATCTTTGGTTGTATTTTTTCATAGCGTTTTGTTCCACAAAATGTTTATTCCGAATATGAAGTCAGAAAAAAAGTTCCATTGAGAAGTATTTCCCCAATATAAATAATTTCACTAAAAGCCTAAAAGCCATAAAAGCCAATCAATTTAAAATGTTTTAAATTATGTCCTGTTTCTTACAAAAGGCGTATTCTGCAACACTTTCAGACTTTCCTGTACAATTTTGTTTTCAATTAAATTGCGAGCAGCCTTTATTACATACCGATTATCTTATATTTTCAGATTATTTAGGTATACCGATTAACTTTCTAACTTCTAAATTGGTCTTTTCCGTATTTTTTTTTTTTTTTGTCTTTAATGTTCATACCTTCTATAAAATCATATTATTTTTTATAAATTTTATATTTAATTTTTATTACGTGTTTTTTTTAAATTTATATTATTAAGCAGATTAAATCTAATAGATGAATTGTTGCATATTGTAATTTACTTATGATTGGCCGGAAGACTTTAAATTACAAGCCAAAAAAAAAAAAAAAAAAAAAATAAAATAATTGAATAACCGTGTATTTGGATTAATCATATTTACTATTAATCGATTAGTCGTTATTTTGGTTATTCAAAAACTCTGAATTAATTGATTAGTCGAAAAATTGAATAATCGAAACTTGAATAAGGGAATATATCTCATTTTACTTTTTACCGGATTATCCATTTAGTGGTTTCAAAACCGTCGGTCCGGCAAGGCTGGAGTCACCAATGGCAACCATCCCACCTTAAAATAACAACAACAACCAACCACAATAACAACAAATCTTCAACGGTCATCAATTCAAAAGCTGAGTCACATAGGCCTATTAGCCTATTGCCAACAACGTCAAAGCTTTTTGAAAAATTGCTTTTGGCTAAAATGTCACCATTACTAGCGGAACGTGGATGTCTCCCAGATCATCAGTTTGGTTTTAGAAAGCAGCATAGTACGATTGAACAAACGCATAGATTAGTTCAAGTCATAAGAAGCGCATTTGAGCAGAAAAAGTATTGTTCCGCCTTGTTTATCGATGTCTCTCAGGCTTTTGACAAAGTATGACATCAAGGTCTGGTGCTAAAGTTGAAGGCATGTTTACCTGTGAACATTCAATGCTTGTTGGAAAGCTATATAACTGCTCGAAAGTTTGTTGTTAAGGAAGGGGACTTTACGAGTGAGCCTGAAACTATTGCTTCCGGTGTACCACAGGGGAGTATACTGGGCCCAGTTTTATATTTATTATATACTGCAGATATGCCTATTAGCAGTAATATTCACACTTCTACGTTTGCCGATGATACCGCTTGTTTAAGTACTCATAACAGCCCTAACGATGCATCGCAGTATCTTCAAGAATATATTGTTCATTTGGAACAATGGCTGAAATTGTGGAGAATAAGAGTTAATGAAAAAAAGTGTGTTCAAGTAACTTTCACATTGCGAAAGGAAACGTGCCCTCCAGTTCAAATTAATCATCAAATAGTTCCACAACTCTCACATGTGAAATATCTTGGTATTCACCTTGATCGTCGGCTGACATGGAAATCTCATATTGACGCAAAACTGAAACAAATGAATCTAAGTTTAATCCAGACACACTGGTTGATCGGCAGAAACTCAACCCTCAGCTTAGATTGTAAACTCCTAATTTACAAGTCGCTTTTAAAGCCAATTTGGTGCTATGGAATGCAGCTATGGGGCACTGCCTCAGTTTCGAACGTAGAAAAAATTCAACGGCAACAGAACAAAATTTTGAGAATGGTTACATCGGCTCCGTGGTACATTAAAAACGCAAATATACATCGTGACTTAATTATGCCTCTTGTGACCTCGAAAATCAGTAAACACGCAGGCAAATATCTAACAAAACTTGAGTCACACCCGAATCCTCTTGCACGCAATATTTTAAATCATCCTGGCCACATTCGTTTAAAAAAGAGGGATACTGCTGCTTTAATCAACAGGTCCACAAGTAACATTTTATAATTTTAAAATAAATAATCCACAGGCCTACAAGTAATATTTTTATACATATTTTATATTTTTATAGTTATAATTGTTATATAACTACTTATTATGGTTGCTGAGCTAATTAAATAATAAATATTAAACCTAAGTTTAAGTCTGATGTTGATCGGGCTTATTTAATTTTATTTAGATTTAAGATTTGATAACTTATTGTTAGTTCCAAAATTTTGAATATTCAACAAATAAATAATGAAAAAAAAAAAAAAACAATTCAACGAAACAACAAATAATTTTTCCAGACTGCAAACTTTACAAAGTTAAATAAGTTCAATTAAATTTCCTAAAAATTTTATAAATTGTAATTTGGGAACTTTAGAAGTAATAACAAGTAATTTAACTGTAAACTTTGCGCAAACAAATAAGTTCAATATACTAAGTTAAACTACCTAAGAATTTTATAAATTTTCAATTCTTAAGAATTTTAACAAATTAAATGCAAACACAACTATTTTTATTTTTTATTTTGTAAGAATATGAAAAGAAGTGTAGAAAATAAAACATCATGATTAATCAACTGGCATTAATTGAAGTTTCATTTTCACCTCTGGTTACTCTGGCAGCTATAAAATACCTCTCATCTGAAGTGTTATTTATTTAGTGAAAGGTTTGCCATTTACGAATATGAATTGTTTAACAACCGGAGAACGCGCAAAAACAGTTAAAACTTACCACAAAGTGGTGATTCAAGCGTGGGCACTTTTCGTGCAAGGAATTGGCAAAATTATTATAAAGAAAGCCAAAATAAATAAATTAAATTAAATAAATTAAAATTGCTTATAAAATAGCATCCTTAAGGGTTGTTTTTAAAACAAAATCTGCCCGCAGATTCCAATGGATTTGATATTTTCCATAAAAAATCAGGTTACAGGCATCCAATAAACTGGAAATATAACCAAAGCTTATACACCTGGTACCACTGATTGTAGCCCATAATATTGAGGACAGACATTAGCTACATAAATTCTTATGGCGAATATTGAGTTTTTTTTTAGTTTTTACAAATGGAATGATATGATAAACTTAGTGTACCCGTCATCATGTAAAGGAGGATAAGCAAATGTTCTCCAGAAAATATGAAGCTTCTTTACATTGGTTATCAAAAATTACGTCTTCGGAGCATAAAAAACATCTTAGGAACACATTTTGGAGTATTTCATACTAATATGCATTGCTTTAATTGTTAGGAATTTTAAACGGGTATCGAACCAATGTTTTTTAATATTTCATTGCCATTGTGGTTTCAAGGTGCTTCGTTGGAAGCAGTAATCATACACGGATTGGATCCTTATCAGTAGAGAAAATTTGATTTTTTTTAAATAAATTCCACTTTTTTTGCTGGTTTCAATACTTCCACAACTAATCGGTAAAATTGGTGGTAGCATCTTGAGTAATTCCCGCATATTAAGAGGTGGGTTGGGCTCTCATAAAGGTAAGTATTTTTAACTAAGTTTCAAATCCAGTAAAAAACGAATGTCCATGGAAATTTAAAAGCTCTTCTAATCGTGATCTAGAAGAGGTGAAAAAGTGGATAATCATTAATGAATTTAATATGGGCTTGTCATGGACGGGATGCCGTTGTTTTTGATATATTTTTACAACTTTTTCATCAGATCTTCCAAAGCAATGAAAACTCTTTAGATAATTTTTCATGACAATTTTCTTCTTTTAATCAGAATTCATGTAACTAATTAATTTATGTTATTAACGTATAACAATTTTAAATACATGTTAATCAATTTTAAATTTCCGCGTTCAGAAACAGTAACAAATACTACAAATATTTACTATTTTTACAACGACTATCACTTGAAACGCTTTAATTTCAACGGTCCCTTTGTTGAACGGTCCCTTTGGCATAAAAGAACTTCCCAAGAAGCGGAAAATGTACCCATCTAGCATTTGTGGATGCTTTGAAACTGATATTCATTTTTTGCTTTGAACTTTTCCTTAATCCAAATAAAACGAAACTGATAAAATTTAGGCCAAATTGTCGGTTCAACGACAACTCTGGAAGAAATTCCAGAAGTTAATTCTTTTAAATATTTGGGATTGTATTTTCAAAGTAATCTTTCTTGGACACTGCATATAGAGTATTTGAAGTCTACGGCATCACCTGCCATAAGTTTATTGTATAATTTTAAAAATAAGTTTGATCGAAACACTAAATTTCTAATATTTCAAATTATGGTTTAAAGTCATTGTAACTACATATTTAGTCATTATGTATGGTTATAAAAGAAGTTCTGAATTAAAATCACTCCAACGGCAACAGAATAACGAAAAGCTGTAGCGAACTTGTCAATTTCGTATTGTACGCTTTCTCTGCATAGTGATGTTTTTCCAACAGTTTTGCCAGTATGTGATTCTTATAAATTAGAATTGGTAACATAAGCTTTCAAATGCTTGCTTAGTATTGGCCATCACATTTTAAATTTTTTTCAAAATCAGTATATCTTCAATACGAGAAATAATGACAATTTGAGAATAGCTATGTGGCGATCTGAAACAACAAAACAGCGTATAGAACATTCTGGTAGTAGTCAGTACAATATTTTACCGCAACAGCTAAAATCACTAGAAACACTTTCATTATTTAAATCGTCAATGAAAGGGTATTTATTGAAATATGTCGAAGAGCTTCTGGTATGAATTTTGAGCTCATATTAACGTAAAGGGTGTCCCAACAAGAACGCAAGATTTAAATGATTGATGCAGCAATTGAATTGTTTCTCTGGCTGTATGACATGTGGCGCCGTCTTGTTGAAACCACATGCCCTCCACATTCATTTCTTCAATTCTAGGCACGAAAAAACTGGTTATCATTTCACGATACCGAACACCATTGACTGTTTGCGCTTGTCATGCCTCATTTTCATAAAAAAAGGTCCAATGATTCCTCCAGTCCAAAATCAACACTACACAGTGACACGTTGAGGATGCATTTTCTTCTCGTGAATCACTCGAGGAATTTCCTCGCCCCAAATGTGGCAATTCTGCCTATTGACGAAGACGATTTTATCGGCAAAATCAGCCCTTTCATGTTGTCTCTCCAATACCCAATTAACGAACTCCCTTCGCCGTCCATGGTCAGCTGGCCTCAGTTCCTGAGTCAATTGAACTTTGTATGCATGAAGATGCAAATCTTTCGTCAAAATTCGGTGCATAGTGAATTTGGAGACACCAATTTGCTGAGCTCGGTGCCGAATTGAGATGGATGGAGTTTGAGCGACATCATCACGTACAGCTGTGACATTTTCGGTCGAAAGACCTGGTCGAAGGCGCGTTGTTGTCTTTACATCACTAACAGACCCAGTTTTGGCAAATTTATCCATTAATCTCTTTACAGTTGACTTTTTTTGGAGCATTATTGTGACCCCAAATTGATCCCAATTTGCAAACTGTAGCCGCAAAACTTTTACCAATTTGTTAAAACAATTTCACAATGAGAATGCGTTGTTCATTCGTGTAGCGCTCCATTTTTACTAACTTCGTACCTTCTACTAGCAAACAATAACAATTGTTCAAATGTCAAACAATGACTCTTCGAATGGCGCAAAATTTAAATCTTGCGTTCTTGTTGGTACACGAAAAACATACAAAGTGACAAATTCTAATAAGTGAAATAGGCTGTCATATTGTAAATCATGCTGAGGTACACAACATTTTTATAACATTAGTATTGTAAAGTTGTATAATGTGTTTGTTATTGAATGTGGAGAAGATTCGATTTGATTAAATTAAATCGGCCTTAAGGCTTAAAATTGCAATACTAAATATATAAATTAAAATCAAAATAAAAACTAGCCATTACAAAGTTCTCTTTCTCTCAAAATATTACGGCTAATTACCTAAATATTCATATTTCTGACACAGAGTGACAACATAATGTGCATTTGACGGCAACTGCCTCTTTGACAAGTCCTGATACGGTGGAAAATATCCTATTACATCCGTGTAAAAGTATGATCAATATGCTGCAGCCAATCGTGCTATACGGAGGGGAATAGTGAGGCAGTCATTTGTTTTTCAAACAGAAAAAACGCTTATGAAAACAACAAGAGGTTGAGAATATAGGAATTTACAAGGATAAAGTTAGAGTTGCAAAATTCTACCACAAAGTAATAAGCAAAACTTATGGTGGAAAACTTTGCACCTGTAAGGATAATGATGAAAATCTGGTCTCAGATAGATAAAGTGAAGAGAACTCCTTTATAGATGGCCACTTTGGGACAGTACATGTAGAGATATGATGTCAATTATCGATGATATCACAGAGAAACGATTACCGAGTCAAATCGAGATCTGAATACCAATATCATGCCTTAAGAAAAACAATGCGGAAGACGTCAATGGTCTGCCGCTAGAGTTATTTTGGACCGGTGACGATGAGTTGATAATAATAAGGAACATGATTCGAATTCGAATGCTCGTTGATAGGAATGTGAATATAAAATATTGTCTTGGATTTGGTTATTGTCAGACGTTAATACTGGAAATTGGTAGAAGAATTTGGAGAAAAGCTTTCAGAGTCAGAAAGTATAACTTTAAATCATTTACATCAGTAATATGGTAAAGAAATGGTTTTAAAGTCCAAATAGTTGATTTTTGCTACTTCGTCCACTGCTTTCATCATTTGTGTTTTTTCTTTTTTTTATGCTGTGAATGTCTCAAATTCATTATAAGTAGTATGAACTCATTTATACATGACTTATCGAAGCTTATTCAAACCTATACTTCGTTCTAGAGAAAAAAAATTCAATATTATTACATTACTCCATAAACGTTTCAATATGACACATTGACATTTGTCAGCTGAACAAAAAGAATGCAAACAATTGAGGAGAGAGAAGAGATTTAGAATAAATTCATATTTTTAATTTCAACATAAAATGTAAAACGACATCAAGTACTTGAATCGAGAATTAATTTGATTACATCTACATCTGCATCGATGTTGTCGCTGAACAGTGGTTTTTAGGCACAGTTTGAACAGTGTTTTGGTGGTAACGGCTGTCATGTAATTTATTAAAATTGTTAAGTTAATATACAATTGTAGCTGAGAAGAAGGTGAATTACACTTTATATAAACAGATCCACGATCACAAGGAAAATCAGTTTAGCTCGATAAGTTTCGGTGCAATAAATTTTCAAATACGCGGAATTTAAAAATCCTAAAATACCGACAAACTGGGTTCTAAAGAGTAACAAACAACTCTTTCTGACAATTTGCTATTGTAATATATTGTAGTGAAATTTGAAAATTTGTCGTAATAGAAATGGTAAAAATCTTCTTATCTTATCTATATATATAAAAATGAATCGTGGTTTGTTCCGATGCTTAAAACTCCAGAACGGCTGGACCGCTTTGCATAAATTTTTGTATATGCGTCTGGGTGGTGCCCGGAATGGTTTAGATTTACAATTCGGTCCAATTGGACAAAGGGGCGTGGTACCTCCCATACAAACAAAAAATTAAAAATCAATTATTTCTGCTCCTGCTTACGGTATTTGAACAAAATTTGGTACATCGGTTGAGTGAACATATTTTAAGTTCTTCTGCAAATATAGGCGTTTCTTATTATAATAGACCGATTGGCATGAAACATTTCCAATAAAAATAAAATTTGAAGGCAAAGCAACGTTTGCCGGGTCGGCTAGTTAAAAATTAAAATAGAAATTTTCCTACATAACCGTCAACCGCTTTACCTTGGAGCCAATTTTCCTGCATATGATGTGAATATGGCGGTTAGCCTTTACCTACTGAAAGCCTTACTGCTGAAAAAAGGAAAATAAAAAGGTAATGACATCAAGTGATGCCAAGTCTAGAGAAATAATAATTAAGTTTTATTGGCGTCAAATGAAATCAATTTAAATTGTGGAGATTGAAACAAACTAAATAAAGAAGAATTGCAAATTAGGAAGTAATATCTAAGCCTGGTATTTTTCAGAAAATCTGATAGTTCCTGCACTGTTCAGTACCATTTGTAAATATCGTCCTCGTGTGTATCTAAGCAATAGAATCCAAACCTCGGTTACATAATTGGGAACCAAAATGACTAATCGTCATCATAACAATCTCTTTATATTCGCCTCATATGTCCGCGAGAGATTTTAGGATGGTACTTTGATGATTTACTTTATTCTTGATGTTGATTGGCATATAAACTCAATAAATGTAATAAGGCGCTCTTCATTTCATTCATGAGATTTATTTGTATATCCTTCAATTGTACCAACTAGAAATATTCATATAGAAACCTATAAAGTTTGAAAGGAAAATCCATTATTTTTCCCACAGATGACTTTATATAGACTACATCTACGAGGTGTGATAAAAAAACGTTTCTTTTCAAATTTCGTGAGTTACGTATGTTCGATTTTCGCTTTTTTTCTGTTATGTTGGTACACATGTCTGTTATACTCGTATATGTTGACAATATCAGTCATTTTGGATTGTCAGTTTGTTTTTGACAGATTAAAAGGTTAGTCCTGTTTTGGTTTGTTCTTCGATTTTTTAATATTCGAAAAAATGATGGATCAAAGAAACTGTATTAAGTTTTGTGTAAAAAATGAAATTAAATGTGCAACGACATTTAAAATGTTGACTGTGGCGTTCGGCGAGTCTACTATGAGCAGAACACAAGTTCAGTTGTGGTATAACCGGTTTAAGGAAGGCCGAGAAGATGTCAATGACGATACTCGTCCTGGTCGTCCGAGCACGTCAACAACCGATGAAAACATTGAAACAGTGAAGAAAATGATTTAGGATAATCGTCGAATCACTATTAGAGAGGTTGCTGATGATGTTGGCATATCGCTCGGCTCATGCCAAGCAATTTTTACGGATGTTTTAGGCATGAAATGTGCGGCGACGAAGATTGTTCCAAAATTGCTACATTTTGAGCAAAAACAACGTCGCATGGACATCGCTCAAGAGCTGTTGAACTCCTCAAAAAGATCTTAACTGGTGACGAATCATGGGTGTATAGCTATGACATTGAAACCAAAATCCAATCATCCCAATGGAAGCGTCCAGAAGAGCCAAAACCGAAAAAAGCACGTCAAGTTCAGTCAAATGCGAAGGTTTTGCTTACTGTTTTTTTCGATTGCAATGGGGTGGTGCATCATGAATTCTTGCCACAAAGTCGTACGGTCAATAAGGAATACTACCTTGAAGTTATGCGCTGTTTGCGCGAAGCAATTCGTCAGAAACGCACAGAATTGTGGAAAAACCAATCATGGATTTTGCACCATGATAACGCACCAGCTCACACATCGATGCTTGTGCGTGAGTTTTTGGCCAAAAACCGCAATCATGCCTCAACCACCGTATTCACCGGATTTGGCCCCCGCTAACTTTTTCCTCTTCCCAAAACCGAAGACACCGATGAAAGGAAAGGGTTTTGCTACGATTGAGGAGATAAAAGAAAAATCGAAACAGGTGCTGTTGGCGATACCAAAAAGCGCGTTTCAGAAGGATTGGAAAAAACGCTGACATAAGTGTATTATATCTAAGGGGGATTACTTTGAAGCGGACAAGATAGTTACTGATGAATAAATAAATACTATTTGAAAAAAAATTAAAATAACAGTTATTTTTGATCAAATCTCGTATTAGTGCGACGGATTATGCTAGATGGCGTTAGAAAGATACGGTGTTTTACTCAAAAAAGTAAACAGACAGTGTGACTTAGTATTGTGTGAGCGAGTGTTAATCTGAACAGTTGTTATGAGCCTCACATTGTAAACGTCAATCATGTGCAATTGTGTTTTTCGATTCCGTTTCGGTAATTTTGATGTCAAAAATGCACCATGTTCTGGAAGACCCAAGGTCGAAAATATCGATAGAGTAAATGAAATCGTCAACTACCGTTTTGAACTACTTGAATAGACTTGCATACGAAAAGAAGTTCGGTGTATGAGTGCCGCATGAGTTAACGCAAAAAAAAAAAAAAAACTCATGCACCGAAGTTCCTTCTGCTAGTCGCTGGTGAATCGCAAAAAAATAGAAGCATTTCTGAAACGGATGGTGACTGGTGATAAAAAACGGTACAATAGGATAGCAGGCACGAGCAGTGGCCAAGCCAAGATTTTCTAAAGCATAATTTTTGATACGATATTGCACCAATCAATCAGCAAAATACGATTTTGCCTCAAAATATTGATTAACAAGGCGAACAAGATATAGTGCGAAGTTGCTTTTTTCACGAATTTTAATCTATAATATATTTTTCTTAAAATAAAAAATACATTTTTTTCAATTTAAAATACTTGTTTTTCTACACAACAAATTCAATCTTTCAAATTTCTGTTTAAATAACTTATACTTTTCTACTTCTCTAAGCTTTTTCACAGCAAAATAAAAAGCTATTTTGACTTATTTGTGTCTAAATTTGAGATTTTTTAATTCTTCCACAGAACCACTTTTCCAACGTCGCAAAATTTTTTTGTAGCCACATCGTTTCCTTTAAATTGAATGCTATTGTAGGAATTTTTAGTTGAAATATTTCAAACATTCTGCACATGAAACCGTTTTCGCCTTCTTTGACACGATTCTGCCATTCCAGTACACTGCTTTGACTGTTCCTTCGTATCAGGTATAAAGTGTTGGACACATGTCTCATTCATGGTTATAAATCGACGCAAAAATTCGTCAAACTCTATACTGAAACGTCTTCACGACTGATTTTGCTCTGATGAAAACAAGCGCGACGCCCTTCTTGCTCACAGCTTTCTCATCTTCAAATCCTCGGTCAATATACGATGTACAGCACCTTTTGAAATGCCTATCACTTCAACCAGCTGACGCAACTTCAGCCGACGATTATCCAATACCCCTTTGTTGATGATACCTCAAGTGGTCGATCACTACGGTTTACATCTTGGCAGCTCGTACGGCTTCGTTTAAACTCTGCTACCCAATATTGTACAGTCCTCAACGAAGGAGCAGACTCCCTCAAAATAGAATCTCGGCCTTTATGATGTTTGGACTGAGCCCTTTCAAATCAAAATATTTAATTACATAAGGGTGCCCAATTTTTTCCATTTTTATAAATTCACTGAAATCGTTTACTTTTGACGGTTCAAATAAAAATACTGACACCACGTTGGTGTCTTGAAACTTGAACATATTTTTTATAAGGTTGCCACTTTTCACCAAAATAATTGTTTTGAAAATACTGCCACCATATCTATATGGCTGGGATCGCACTCGTACTTACGTTTATGAAAAAAATATTTTATGAAAAAAAAAACACAAAAAAGGTTAAAGCTAAGTCTAATTTTTGCACGCTAAACAGGTTGAAAAGAAGCTAAATCTAGCAGGAGAAAAGCTAAATTACCAATACTGAATAGAATTTATACAAATTGGGGTTCGTACACGGACAAGGACAATGAGTTATGGAAAAATTTCGTGTAGGTAAATGGAAAAAAGTGTTTTTAGGTTATGTTGCACAATATGCCAGACAGGGACTTTGAGCTTGCGTTCCATCCTAAGGTTATAGCTTGGTCTCGGCTTGGGTAACGAGAGCCAAAATTCCTAAGACGTAACATATTCTGGATGATTTCTGAAGTAGTTTCATTTCTACGCCTAGCATATATGAGCTCCAGCCCTTGTATGGTATTCTTAATGGCTACAGAATCCTTTCTTCTTCTGCAGAATAACCAACCATAGATTCATCACAATAGGATGCATGATATAGAAGCCTAAGCAGTGCATTCATATAAATCATGTTTATATATCTGCATGCTTTTCAGCCTCCTATTCCGTTCACCGAAATGTAAAGAAACTTTATTGAATGGATTTAGAGTTGACCATTTTCAGTTGATTAACCAAACTTTAGGTCTTATATAGGGTGGCGCATAAGCAACGTTAAGATTTGATCAGTGAATACATTTTTTGATTAAGTATTTTTTCTCTCTCTCTTTACAGAATTAACTAAATAATTCTTGGGAAATTTATGATGGAAAGGCTCAGCACAGAACAAAGAACCAAAGTTGTTTAATTTTACTTTGAAAGACAGCATTCGATTGTTCAGATCATATCGAAATTTCTTTCATGTTCGAAATGCTCCTGGTGCTCCAACAATTTACCGATTGGTTCAGCGTTTTGGGCAAGAAGGGACTGCCTGTGATCTTTCTCGTGCTTAAAGACCTGATGCAGTTCAAAATGAAGTGACCATTACTCGAGTGGAAGCAAGTATTGAAGGAAACCCCGAAGCTTCCCCCAGGCGACGTTTTCAGCAGTTAGAGATGTCTAGGCGGTCTTTGCAAAGAATTTTACATGTGTTACATCCTTTCCCATATAAGATGTAATTGGTTCATGAGTTAAAACCAAATGATGCACAAGAACGCATTCAATATAGTCGCCGTTAACGTTACTTTGCGCCACCCTTTATATGTGTTGTTGATCCCTTGGGCCGGAAAGCGGTGCGAGAGTTCAGAATCTACTTCTTCATTATTGGCAAATCTTTTACCAACGAGCCATTTTTTCAAGTTTCGGAATAGAAAATAGTCCGAGGGAGCTAAATCAGCAATTCGAACTTTAATTCATTAATTTTGGCTATCGCAATAATGAATGTGTGAATTGGAGCATTATCTTGATGAAACAACACTTTCTTTTTCACCAAATTCGACAATTTTCCCCATAATTTCATCACCTCAACCCTGCATAATAATCACCGTTGATGGTGTTTCTTTTCTGCATCCCATGCGCATACCAAAAAACAGACACCACGACCTTGCCTACAAATGGAATCGTTTCTTTAAAGAAAACGACGGAATTAACTGAGAGCGTGGCTTTTCCGTAACAAATATGATGTTCGTAGTTCCAAGATTAAGCATAGAAAAAGACAAACGCCTCTTCCTTCGTGCCATTTTCTGACTAGAGTAACTCCTTTCACCGGAATCCGTAATAAATATAAAGGGTGTCCCAACAAGAAAGCAAGATTTAAATTTGCCGCCATTCGAAGTGTCGTTGTTTGACATTTGAATAATTGTTATTGTTTGCTAGTAGAAGGTACGAGGTTAGTAAAAATGGAGCGCTACACGAATGAACAACGCATTCTCATTGTGAAATTGATTTACCAAAATGGTGAAAGTTTTATGGCTACAGTCGCAAATTGCGATCAATCTGGTGTCACAATAATGGTACAAAGGAGTCAACTGTAAAGAGATTAATGGATAAATTCGCCAAAACTGGGTCTGTTAGTGATGTAAAGACAACAACGCGCCTTCGACCAGATCGATCGACCGAAAATGTCGCAGCTGTACGTGATGATGTCGCTCAAACTCCATCCACCTCAATTCGACACCGAGCTCAGCAAATTGGTGCCTCCAAATTCACTATGCAGCGAATTTTGACGAAAGATTTGCATCTTCATGCATACAAAGTTCAATTGACTCAGGAACTGAAGGCAGCTGACCATGGACAGCGAAGGGAGTTCGTTAATTGGGTATTGCAGAGACAACATGGAAATGCTGATTTTGCCGATAAAATCATCCTCAGTGACGAGGCCCATTTCCATCTTGATGGCTTCGTCAATAGGCAGAATTGTCGCATTTGGGGTGAGGATTTTGAGCTGGAGGAATCATTGGATCTTTTTTTTATGAAAATGAGGCATGTCGAGCGCAAACAGGCAATGGTGTTCAGTATCGTGAAATGATAACCAGTTTTTTCGTGCCTAGAATTGAAGAAATGAATGTGGAGGGCATGTGGATTCAACAAGACGGCGCCACATGTCATACAGCCAGAGAAACAATTCAATTGCTGCATCAGTCATTAAAATCTTGCGTTTTTGTTGGGATACCCTTTACATTTGTTTCATTTGCAATAAAAATGATGCCAAATGAATCAAAAGATTTTTATTTATGGATTCAAAAAATAAAAGTCTTTGGAGTCTTCTTTAATTTATCGAAAAAAAAAAATATTTTTTTGTGTGTTAAAATAAAACTCACTCAATAATTTAAATTTCAAAAAATCATCATTTGAAGACCGAAAACCGACCTTTTTTTTCAGGAGAAAAATGATCAAAGAACCAAAAGAAAGTTTTAACCGTCAGTTTATTTGAATGAAAAGAAAAAAACTTATTTAAATTTTAATAGTTGAAAATACTTTTCATACTTTTTATTTATTTATTTATTTTTTTGTTTGTTAGAGAAATTCTATTTTCATTCCTTAATTATGGCATTGGCGGCAGTTCCATTATTTGACAATCCATGGTTATATTTTTGTAAGATTCGTTTTTTTACTTCCATTTGTGTACCAGCTTTTAAGTATATCTGGACCGAAAAGTATTTTTACGTTCCTCCTGCATCCAGTGAGTGTTTCTCACAAGTTCATATTTTGTGGGGGATTTTAAGGATAACGTGAATTATTCCTCTTCTTCCCACCTTGTGATCACTGTGCCCCAGTAACTTTGTTTATTCAAAAAAACTTGGTCACATTCAAAGCTGTAAATTTCAAATACTACAAGGCGAACTCATTCATTCGTTCATAATGACACACAGATGTTCTCTCCTTTTGTCGTTTTTGCCATACAAACGAAATCAACAATTCAGAAACTAAAAAAAAAAAGAATACAAAATACCAGAACAGAGCCCAAAGTACTTGAATGGCATAAAAAAAATTTAAAAGCAATAGCAAGAACAGCGAGTATGCGTACATACGAATGAATATCTTACATAAAACATAAATAATTCACTTCATTTCACATTAAAATCAATGGCTCTATTCAAGACAATGACAAAGAGGGAGGAAGGGTTTCTGCTCCCAAATCTCGGAATTATGATCAGATTTTGTTGTCAGTGGCGTTAATTTGCTATGCCAGCTTTATTTTTACTCTTCAAATATACAACAACTCAGATCCATTTAAATATCAATCGACCACTTCACTTCCATTCGTCGCTTCAAATCCCCAGTGATATTTTTGGGGAATGTTAACAAAACATCCGCTGGAAATTTGTATATCTTGAAATGATCGTAAACTAAGTAATTGATAATACGGGTATTGATTATTCTGTCACAATACACCACTAAAGCAATTGAAGTCTCCATTCCATTTGAAAGATGGAAACAGTCGCACAATTGGCTGGTAGGCTTGAGGAAAATGTAGAATTCTTACAACCGCAGTCAGCCCATCCGTTGCACGGTGGGGACAAATGGAAAATGTTTATGCCTGTCGTTAATGATTCGCCCGTTTTTAAAAAGGCCGGTCATTCATTCAGAACACATAGAAATGTGTATAATATGGAAAATCCAAAGATAGATAATAGATAATAGGTAGATAATAGATGATAATGTCTGAAACTTCTAAAAACTAGAAAGGACAATAGAATATTTACCAATACTCTGAGTCTAATGAAATTTGGTCCACAAGATGGCCAAATCGTGAATAACATTAAAAAAACGAAACATCTCTTAACATTCATGGAAACAATCCCCCAATTTCTATACAAATATCATAAATACACAAAAATTTCATTTTTTTTTTTAATTCTTTTTTGATGATTGGTGTCAAAACTTAGCATATTTATTTTAAATCAATGCAATTATAAATCTGAATTGAAACAATTAAAAAAGATTTTGTACATTTAAAGATATTTTAGCTTAAAGTTGATTTTTTTTCCAAAAATATTACATGTTTGGAACAAACTATGGTCACCAATGTAACATATTGGAAGACAGTTTAGGCATTATAGTGGTCTAAATTTGCTTATCTTTCGGAATAATGTAAAAATATCATACTTTCCTGAAAAATGTTTCCTCAATAGGCAAAAGAGTGATAACATTTTCTTAAATTATTGCAAAAATGTGATATTTTTCTCAATATTGGAATTGAAACTTCTAGAATTTTTAATATACAGAAGTTATTGAAGTGATTTGTTTTACAGTTTAAGTGAAAAAAATTCAAACAATCTACTCTAAGTGGTAGGGCGGTCCCAAAGCTAGCCGACCTTACAAAGAAGACACAAAAAAGTTGGGAAACATTTTCTTTATCCTTCAATACAATTTCCTTTTAACTCGATACACTTTTTCCAGCGATATTCAACAGCTTATATACCCTATTTATAGGAAGAAATGCCAAACTGCTTAAAATAGCCATCAACCACAGAATCCAAACTTATTTTAATTAATAAATAAATAAATGAAGTTATAAATTTGAATTAAAACAATTGAAGAAGAAGTTGTACATTTAAAGATATTTTAGGTTAAAGTTGTTTTTGGATTCAAAAATATCACATATTTGGAACAAACTATGGTCGCCATTGTAACATATAGGAAAACAGTTTAGGCATTATAGTGTTCTACATTTTCTTATCTTTCAGAATAGTGTAAAAATAGCAACGGCAGAATCTACCTCTTCATTATAAGCAAATACTTTACGAACGAGCTATTTTTTCATGTTTAGAAATAGAAAATAGTACGAGGGAGCTAAATCAGCAATTCGAACTTAAATTCATTAACTGCCTACAGATGGAACCGTTTTCGCTTTGTTTGAACACGATTCTCCCATTCCAGTCCACTACTTCATTATTCCAGTTGTGAAGTGGTGGACCCATGTCTCATCTATGGTTATAAATGGACGCAAAAATTCGGCTTTATTGTGATGAAACATCGCCAAACACTCTACTGAAACATCTTCATGACGCTGTTTTTGTTCTATCGAAAGCAAGCGCGGCACCCATCTTGCGTACCACTTTCTCATCTTCAAATCTTCGATCAATATACGATGTACTCACACGTATAGTAGCAGTTTTTGAAATGCCTATCATTTCAACCAACTCACGCAGTTTCAGTCGACAATCAACCACTACCATTTTATGGATTTTCTTAACAGTGTTTGACGTGGACACCTCAATCGTTTGACCACTACGGCGTTCGTCTTGGCAGTTTGTACGGCCTCGTTTAAACTCAGCTACCCAATATTTTACAGTCATAAACGAAGGAACAGACTCCCCCAAAGTAGTAGAGTAACTCGGTTTTAATATTGGTTGGACTGAGATCTTTGAAATGGAAATATTGAATTATCGTACATAACGATGACCAATTTTTTCCATGTTTACAAATCTACCGAGATCGTTTAGTTGTGATGGCTCGAATAAAAATACTAAACAATGTGGTGCCTTGAAACTTAAAACATGTGATTTATAGGGGTTGCCACTTTTCACCAAAATAATTTTTTCCTACTAGCACCATCTACCGGCACCATCTAGGTCGGCTAGTTTTTGGACCGTGATTGTACGAGTGTAAGGGATAAACAGAGACATGTAAGCATATTTATTACAGATTTTCTTAATTTGTTGCAATAGGTTTAAAAACATGATTTTGGCAGCGCAATCAAAATTTTTCAAACCCAAAGTAAAGTAGTTTGGACCAAGACTATGGGTTTCTAGTTACACCTGAAATGTTGAATCTCCAGGCATAACTTCGCCAACATCGTAGAAAAGTCTGTGTGAAATTTCATCAAAATCGATCGATCCGTTATGTAGCAACCTAATACTTTCCCCTCTTTTTTTGGGTTTACTCCCACTGTGCGTTGGTTCGTTCGAGCATTTCTATTGTACAGCTGGAGTTTTTCAATTGGTTCACGAGTGCGAGGGAATTACTTAAGTCACATTGGTAACTAATTGCATTTTATCGTTCAATTTGATTTCGTAAATCTGGTTTTCTAATTCTAATTCTTTTCACTCTGAATAATGAATTACTGCTATTGTGCTGGTGCTGGCTGGCGAGCCGTTTTCGCCTATCATTTCTATCCAAAAGAGTTGTCGCGTCTATAAATTATAATTTACTTTCTGTTGAATAACAATTTATACAAATTTTCTTTATCTTGTATGTGTATGTGTGTGTGAGAGTGTGTGATGAACATTTTGATGGAATAGGGGTACTGTAATTAACTCACATTTAATGTGAGAGAATTTGAAATGAAACGGTAACGCGATTAAAGCAAACCCGTACAATTGCACAACTATGCCACCCTATTGTTGATGACAAAGGGTGCTCGAGAAATTAAACGCGTAATAAAATAATTAAATTCACTTAATTTAATTGTAAGAGTTTCAGGATTTAGGTTATTTCAGGATATAGTTAAAGCGAATATCACATTCACAACATTCTGATTAATGCAGAGACTTATCTGAGAGAGACCGATAACTACATGTACTGCTGCTCGCAGGTCCATTTCTGGAGAGAGATGTTCCCGTTCAACATAAAAAAACGTGACCAATATTACGAGGATCATGTTCAGCTTTCCTATCAACATTTAAGTAACATATAGGAGAGGGAGTACAGAAGATTGAAGAACTGAAATTTATTAATTTCTATGGTATTTCCGAACACGCAAAACACTTGTCTTATCTATGCCTCCCACAAACAAACTAAACATGCTATATGGATAAAACCGTCAACATATCTTCGAGGCGAGTGTACCAACGTAAAAAAAATAATAATCGAAAGTCGAATGTAAGTAGCCCGCGAAATTTGAAAATTTACCTTTTTTTAATACACCTCGTATATTATTGTACAGGGTGGGCCATATGAGTGTTGGCGATTTAATTCTTCAATTTCTCGGTAACGCACAGCGCTGGGTGACGGGGGGATATGTTGTTCGCTGCGCCGCTTCCTGGAAATTTAGTCGCCATGGCGCCATACACGGGAGTGCAGCGTGCATTTTGTGTTCGAGCGTATTACGAAAACAATAAATCAGTGATTACTGCACGACGTTTGTATCGGAATGAACTCAGTTTACACGATTTAAGTGAAGTTCCAAGCGCCAATGTGATACGAAAATGGATCAGAATGTTCGAAACAACCGGCTCAACAGTACCAATTACGGTTCGTGGTCGCCCAGTTTCTGCAAGATCAGCCGACATTGTGGAGTGTGTTCGTGTTTCAGTTCACGACGGTTAGAGCGAACAATTATTGCAACATGCTAGCAGACTTTTTGGTGCCAGCTTTGCAAGAACTTCAAGGCAATACCTCGAGGATGTGGTTTCAACAGGATGGGGCCAAATGTCATACGGCTAGGGTATCCATATAGCTGCTGAAAAAGGTTTTTCCTGGAAAACTCATTTCGAAAAGGGGGGATATTGAATGGCCCCCACGTAGCCCCGATCTCTCTCCATGCGATTATTTTCTATGGGGCTACCTCAAATCGGTAGTCTACGAGAATAATCCGACCAATTTAGAGCAGTTGAAGAGGAACATTATTCAGGAAAGTAACAAAATACCGAGAACAACTTTTCAACGAGTTGTCCAAAATTTGCGACTTCGGTTCCAAGAGTGTCAAGCAGCCGAGGGAAGCCATTTGGACAACATTATTTTTAAGTCTTCAAAATTCCCATTCTTCTACTTTTTAAAAATACAAATATATTTTTTTTATGTTTCGTAGTTTTTTTAATTGAATATTTAAACCGCCAACACCCTTATGGCCCACCCTGTACGATAAAATAAAAGGAAACAAATTCCCTTGCATCCCATGAATGAGATATGGCTGAGCTTCTCACATTCGGTAAGCTTACATGAGGCTAAGTCTGTTTTTCAATATTTTCAGTACAGGAGTTTAAAGTTTTGAATCTTCACTGAAAATCAGGAGAAGGTGTTTTTTGGAAAACTTTGCTACAGATTCCAAGAAAACGAATTTCTTTACTTAGTTGTTAACAAAAAATAGTTGTTTATTCTCGCAGGCAAAAGATATTATCGAAAAAGACACTTAGGCTCTTATGAATTGTTGAACGAAAGAAAGTCAAAAAGTTCAAGTTGAGTTAGGCTATTATTCCGGATTAAATAAAAAACTTTAAGTTTGGAGAAAGACCTTAACTCAATTTATGTTTATCAAAAAACGAAATTGTAATTCGGAATAAGAGCTTAACTCAAGTTAGGAAAATAAAATTGTTTCTTTATTTTTTTGGATTAACGACTTAAGTTGATTTAGGCAATGATGAAAAAATAATGTTTATATTTGTTGTAATCCTAAATTGACTTAGGCAGTTATGCCAAAACAGTCATTTAGAAAAATAACTTAAGCTATTAGAATTTTTAGGATTAATTGCCTTCTTAGAAGAGATACAAACATGAAAAATTTAGAGCATATAAATTTAGATACGCTGAATACGATGGTGCTAATAACTCAATTGTGCCCTAACTCGAGTTAGGCTGTTACGGGTTGTGACCACAGATATATTGATAGATGGCTATGTGAGTACATGCGATTGAAACTGTGATCATGCGAACGGTAGTCACGTACAGGGTTGCCCATATTCGACGGACTCATCTGGCAACGCCATAACTTTTGACAGAGATGTCAGATCGCTTAATGACATACCGCGTTTGAAGCATCAGTCCAAGCAGATTTTTACCATGGAACAATACACGCCACGCGAGCGCTCTGAAATAGTTGAAATTTACATTCAACAGAAGAAGTCAATTGTGAAAACTCAACGTGCTTTTAAAATATTAAAAAATGTGAGAAGTGCGCCTTCTAAGAACACCATTAAGCGTTTATACGAAAAATTTTCGACTGGTGAGGCTCTTTCTAATCCGAAGAGGCCAAATAAAAGTCGACCAAGGCGATCGGCCGAGAATATCGCTGCCGTACGAGCCAGTGTTGAGAGGTCCCCAAGAACATCCCAAAAACGCCGTTCTCAGCAGTTGGGCATGGCTCGGTCCACTTTACAACGGATTATTCGCGTTGATTTGCATTTGTTCCCGTGCAAAATTCAATTGACGCAAAGATTGTTGCCTGCGGACAAGCCTCGTTGATTGGAATGGGCCCAACGAGTCATCGAAATGTCCGATGATGACGAGCAATTTTGGAACAAAATTATCATGTCCGATGAAGCCCATTTCACATTGAATGGGACCGTAAATAAGCAAAATTGCCGTATTTACGCCACTGAAAATCCTCAGAAGATTCAAGAATTGCCTCTTCATGACGAAAAAGTCACAGTTTGGTGCGGCGTTAGTGCGAAAACGGTCATTGGGCCGTTTTTCTTCCAAAACAAAAATGGCCATGCTGTTACCATCAACCAGGAGCGTTATCGCGACATGATGACCAATTTTGTGATGCCAATTATTCGTCGAAAGCGTATGAGGCAGTTCTGGTTTCAACAAGATGGCGCTCCACCGCACACAAGTCGCATAACAATCGATTTTCTGAAGAATTTGTTTCCGGGCCGTTTGATGTCAAAAAGTGGTGATTTGGACTGGTCACCGCGTTCGCCCGATTTGATGCCCGCTGACTTCTTCTTGTGGGGACATTTGAAGTCAAAGGTTTACGTTAACAAGCCAAGGACCGTAGAAGAGCTCAAGGACAACATTCGTGAAGAAATAGCCGCTATTCCGGCCGAAATGTTGGCGAAAACGATGGAAAATGCTGCAAAAAGGGCACAATACGCCATCAACGCCAGAGGCGGCCATTTGAGAGATATCATATTCAAAAATTGATGTAAACAAATCTACTTGGAACAAATTAAATGAATAAGATTGCCAACCGCCAAATTTTTATTTTTTTCTTTGATTTTTTTTTAAAAAACATGGGTCCGTCGAATATGGGCAACTCTGTATACTAACAACCGCGCCACAGTATAGCAGGGTATTAATGATAAGATTTCGAATATCTTCAATCCTGTTTTCTTTGAAGAGTAGATAATTAAAACTCCCATTTTTAGCGACGTTTCTTCAGAGCAGTTCCTTTTTGCAAAACAAAAATTATATTAACCCCAAAAGCTACTTTTTCGAGAACAGTAACAGCTATTTCCTTCAGCGGAATTATAAATTAAGCACAATTAAACTATTAGATACTATATAGGTAGATCCGGTCTATTAAAGATGTTTTACATTAATGAATATTTTCATTTGTTGTTTTTTTTTACTGAAACCTTCGTCCCGATGAATGAAGATATAAACTCGGCAGAAAAACTGATTGTATATCTTAAGTGCAACAATTAAAATTCAAAATATTCACTTGTCATTAAATCAAACTGGTCAATATTTGTTTATAAACATTTGACGAAGATTGTATTCACTTTGTATTATGCCATGAAAGGTATACTCGTATTATGTTATAATTATTTTTTATAAACAAAATTAGGGAAATAATTCATCAGAAAAATTGTTGGTACACTTCAAACATTATATTATTGGAAAAAAAACAAATCTCTTATACAGGGTGTCCGCCAGGAAGGTATACAACTTTATTTGCTTATAATTTATGATTAAATGAAAGAGAATGGATCTTATATTGATAAATGTTTTATTTAATGTCGGCAATTATGTATGAAATACAATATTAGATAAATCTCCGCCTCTGTTAGCCTCACAAATGCGATCGCCTTCGAGCACATTTTTCATTACATTCTCACACATTTCATCACAAATATTTTCTTTGAGTTCCTCAAGCGTTTCTGGGCTGTTTGCATAATCCTTGCTTTTCCGATATCCCCATAAAAAGAAGTCCAGAACAGTCGAATCAGGTGACCGTGGAGGCCAATCAACATCACCATTTCTTGAAATAACTTTTTGTGGAAAGAGTTCTCGCAGTAATTCCATTGTAATCCTGGCTATATGCAATGTGGCACCGTCTTGTTGATACCACATGTTAATCAAGCCCAAAGCATGCAGTTGTGGCGTTAAAAAGTTTTCCCTGTAGTTTTGGACACCCCGTATTTTTGTATAACAAACTAAGCTTTAGCAAAAATATCGTTTATAACAATAAATTTTTACATT
>JAHXMU010000592.1:6420-49646 GCA_019455685.1 Philornis downsi
CTTTGCGTTCAGTTTTGCTATATTTTATCCTTTGTCGTAGGCTCACTGCTACTTTTGTTTAGAAACTGCATTCACACAACCTGAAATCAAAATTTGTAAACCATGTATCATTTGATTAGGGAATCATCATGCACTCCTACAGTCAAAATTTTAATTTTAAAATTTTTTTAAATTAAAATTTTAATTTTTAAAAATTTTAATTCAGTATAGTTGATGCATATGGACATTTTATTGAAATATGTAAAATGTATACAAATATGCCATTAAAATTTATTCTATTTGATAAGAAACTGTATTCACACAGCTTTAAATCAAAATTTGTAAACCACTTCCATCGTTATTTCATTCTTAAATTTTTACACTTTAGTTAAAACCAAAATTATTTTCGCCACTTACATTTTCGCACTTGTTTACACTTCTATGAAAGAAAATCAAGCGTTAAATTAGAGATAATTGAAATGTGAACAATTTTTCCCCGCTCTCTCTCTGGTATTTTCTATTTAAAACGTCAAATTATTCTAATAATATTATATTGACAATAATAAAAAATTTTTAAACAAATTTACTGATTTAATGTTTTTCTTCTTTCAACACTTTTCACTTATTTTCCTTTGGTGTGAAACGTTCAGCTGCAACAACACACGAAAATCAACTAAACCGCAATTTCCTACCGCACTTCTGTCACAAGTTATACGAAAAAAAATGGTTCAAATGTTATGTTGTTGATATAGTAGACAATAAGCAGCAAAAACAGCAACAACCAACCATCAAAATTTCCAGACCAAGTTAGCATTATATTTACTGCTCAAATGTCAAAATCTACCTTGTTATTATCGAGGGGAGAGAGCGCCTTTGATTTAACCTGCCTTTGAAGATTACAAGCCGTTAAAAACTTCAGCTCTCTGAATTGGTTGACAAAAGAGAGAGAGAGAGAGAGAGAGAGAAAAAAAAAATTTAATAAAAGAAAAAGCTTTCACAGGTTAGTGTTGTTCCTCAGCTGGCTAAATGGACGACTGGCTATCTTAGGTGGAGTTCTTCGTTATCACCTGGTTATCAGTTAAAATATAAAATAAATTAGATAGTGAGCGAGCAATACAAATTCCTCTACGAGCGAGTGTTATTGGAAAACACTACCAAATTTTGAAGCGCATAAGGGCCGTATGAGTAATACTGGGTGTTTGTCGGGAAGGTATACTACTTTGTTTTGCCGTCATTTTGGTAAACATTAGTCTTGCTAGTCGTGAAGTAGAGACGTGGCAAATTTATTATGGAAAAATATTCGAAAAACCAATGTGTTTTAATCGTTAAAACATTTTATCAAAATCAATCATTGATTACTATGATGGTGAGAAAGTTACATGACATTTTTGGGAGAAACAACACGTGCGTCTTATCGTGTAGTGAATGATTTCGAAGGAAGAGGGTCTGTAGCTCATAGGGCCAAGCATGGACCACAAAGTACTGCAAGATTGGCTGAGAACATTACTGCTGCTCAAAAAAGTGTTAAAAACAATCCATTAACCTCAATTCGACGCCGTGCTCAAGAGCTTTGTCTTCAAAGAACAACTTTGACCACAATTTTGCACAAGGATTAGCAATTGTTCACATTTAAGATTCAGTTGACATAAGAGCTTCTTCCACAAGACCATTTACGCCGCCGTACATATGCCAATAGGATGTTACAGCTCGCCCATGACAACCCCGATTTTCACGAAAAAATCATAATGAGTGACGGGGCACATTTTCATTTGAATGGATATGTAAATAAACAGAATAATCAATTCTGGCAATGGAAAACCCTCAAATTATTCATCAGTCATCTTTGCATCCATTAAAAGTGTCAGTCTGGTTTACAGTTTGGTCAGGAGGAATTATTGGATCTTACTTCTTTGAAATTGAAAACGGCGTAACGATAACTGTCAATGGAGAGCGATATCGCGATATGATTGAAAACTTTTTAACGGCACAACCGCATGCTTCGGTTTTAATTAATAAGTGGTATCAACAAGACGGTGCCACATCGCATACAGCCAGGATTACCATTGAATTACTGCGAGACCGCTTTCCACAACAAGTTATTTTAATAAATGGTGATGTTGATTGGCCTCCACGATCGTCTGATTTGACTGCTGTGGACTTCTTTTTGTGGGGATATCAAACAAAATATTCGTAATGAAATTAATGAAATACCGCGTGAAATGTGTGAGAATGTAATGAAAAATGTGCTCAAAAGGGCTCGCATTTGTTAGACTAACAGAGGCGGACATTTATTTGATATTGTATTCCAAGCATAATTGCATGCATTAAATAAAACATTTATCAATATAAGATCCATTCTCTTTCATTTAATCAACAATTATAAACAAACAAAGTACTATACTTTCCCGACGGACACCCTGTATCATTTATGAGATTACAAACACGCAATTTTGAAATTGTTGTTGAAACAGACAAATAGCGAGAAATAAAAATCTTTAGTTCAAGAGGTATACACCTGATGTATGACGTCTGCCTGGAGACAACTACTTTAGTGAATTTTAAAATCAAAAAAATGCGAAACACTTGCGCCTAATTAAGAAAAAGCTATCTATTTATATTCGAAAGCTTGCAAAAAAGGGAAATGCAACCCATAATCAGTACAGACATTTCGTTGGGGTGATTTGATTTGTATATGCTGTCACCTTAAGTTATTTTGATTTAGTACAAAAGTGTGCAGAGTGATAGAAGAGGCGTGGTAATTTTCTAGTTTCTTATCAAAAATTGATCTAAATTAGCGCACAATAAAAGCAAAAAAATTATAATATATTTCGTATAACTTACTTATCATTTACTATTTTCTGTTCGAAAATTATGGAGAAAACATTGATTTTTGAAATACTACAATACATCAATCAATAATACAATACATCATCATGATGCGACATCGCCTAGTAAAAAGTGGAGGCAATCTTTCTTTGTTTTTTTTTAATTTTACAGTCTTTAGAAAGTTGTTAGCTTGATGGCAAATTTTGTCACTTAAAAACGTACCCGAAAATCGAGCAGCGTCCGTCCTTCTTTGCAATTTTCTCATACATTTTACAAGGATAAGACCAATTGTTTATATATGATCCCAATGTCCAATGTTAAGTATCTTCAGGTAAACGATTATGTCGGAATATTTATAAAATACAAAATTATGCTTTCATTACATACAACCGTTGTTGGGTCGGTGTACAGCTTATCACATGTACCGAGTATCTGTATTTTTATCTTGAGACACGCTGACAAGACATATGTTAAAAATACGGCAGATTATCTTTAAGCATAATTGTTTTATTTTACCGTCTTGATTAAATGCCATAAAGATAACAAGATCTGTTGTGAAACACATTTGGCCTGGTAAAGAAGTAAATAAACTCCCATATAAGGTACATATTTCAGTTACACTAAGAAACAAAATCACCGCGATTAGTTGATGAATTCGAAAATGAGATTTCCATCCTTTGTATAGTGAAGTGAAAGACACGAAATGTTTGGGAAGGAATCAAGGCAGTTCAGGCACTTTTTAATGGCAAAAACCTAAATGAAATGGAAGGTATTAAAGTTACATTTCAGTGAAATCATTGAAAAATGAAAATGGCCGACATATTAGGTATGAGAAGAGGCACATCAACCTCGTCTCTATGGATTCAAAGTATTTATCCTTTCACTCTGCCAATCTTTCAGTGACTAAAAACTTTGTAGTCCACTTTTTATAATACTTTTACCATTACTTTGTTTCAAATAAAAACATCTATGAGTTTTATATTTCAAATTTTATTTTGTTTCGCTGTTTAATATTAATATTTATTAAATAAATTATAGAAAAAAATAATACAACACATTATTTTATTCTTATTTTCTCAAATAATTCTATTTTCGACTTAATACAATTTTTAATGTTTTTTCTCCAAAAATTATTTTTGCTTTTGTAATATATAAAAGAAACATAATATTTATAACACTCCTAAAGTACTTTAAGGCAAAACATTTGAAATTTTCGTTTTATAAAACGAAAATTTTATTATTTTATAGATTAAAAAAAAAACATAAAATCATAACTTAAAAAGTTATAAACTTCTCTTTCTCTCCCACTGGGTGTGTCTCTCTCTCTCTTAGGGTCTCGTCTTGTCTAATTATTTCCTTTTTAATATTCTAAAGAAAATCTCCATAAATTTAATAAAATATATCGTATGAGTATCATGTAAAGTTAATAAAAACTAATAATAATAATGTTTAAAAGAAGAAGTAAAAAATTACAGACAAATTTTATTATTTAAGAATTAATACTTTGTTTAAGGTTGGTTTTTAGTTTATCCTTGACAGTTATTAAGTGCTTATTAGTTGTTTTTCTTTTTTTGAGTAAAATAGTTAAACATATGTATGTGATATAAAACGAGGGCAGATTTACAGGAACTGCTTAAAGTGGTTATACAAGTACTTGGATTAATATTCAACTGCTGATATTGTAGTATTTTCATTCATATTTAGTTAGTTGTAGGCTGGTTAATTGCTGTGATTCATTTCTTTTCCTTTCTAGCTCGAGATTTATCACGTAATTTCGTTGTAGTCTTTATAATAGCTGATTTTAAGCCATGCACATGTTTGGGGGAATCCTCATCCCGTTTCGAGCTGGTTCGCTGTCGATCGCGTTGTGAACGTTCTTTTGATGCAGAAGGGGTAGTGTGATGATGTTGATGCCGCGGCTCATTTTTACTATGGCTGCAAACAGGATAGAGAGGAAATTTTAAAAAATTTTGATTATTTTTTGTTTGCAATATTTTAAACAAAATACAAGGTTATTTTTGCTTTTAAACAAACTACAGAGTTGTAAATCCACTATAGCTACTAAGAGAATACATCGATATTTTTCTGTTCTTTTTTTTGAAACTATATTTTTTTCTTATCAAATTATGTTATTTGCTACATATGAAGATAGGAGAGACTAAATATAACAACGTAGAATACGATGAGATTTTTGGTTTTTGTGAATGCTGTTGTAAAGGATATCTTTCGGAGGGAATTGATTCGATTGATATTTAGGCAACATGTTCATAGTCAGTAAAAGTAAGAGGAAGAATAGATATTTGTTATCGATTTTATGTTATAGACCAAAGGAATAATGGGAATATACGAAGTTGTTGTATAATATTAAGATTAATAATTTGTTAAACTAGTATATAAATACAAGAAATTAATAGTTAAAAATTAAAAACGTAGGTTAATTTTTTATGATATTTAAAGACTTCAAAAGCAGGTGCTCGCTTGGTTCTTAGAAAAAGATGATTCAGTTTAAAGTACAATAAAAGAAACAATAGTACGACTTACTAAAGTCTTCCGATCAGAAGTTATAGAGTAACCTTTGATTTGTTGTTAAATCAACTAATAAGTGTGTGCGTAAAGGACTCTAAGGATGTGGCAATGCAGCCCATTTTCATTGGCAAAACTATATTTAATGAACGCTTAACGCCTGGCAGATTATATCGGATTTAGTGCAATTAGGTAATACGTATGAGCCTATGAACACAAGGATTAAATTAACGAATTCTTATGGGAGGTTTCAGAAAGAGCGGTTTTTTCTGGTCCAGTTTTAGTAAGCATTACAATGCAATACAATTGGCAAAAAATGTAAGTTGCTGTGAACTAGAAAGAATAAAATATCGATAATTTAGTCAATTTGTACTGGAATTACTCGTAGGGCTGTGTCAGAAGAGAAGAATAAAATATTGATAATTGGGTCAATTTGTATTGGAGGTACTAGATGGGGCGTGGCAAAACTATCCATTTTCATTCTCAGTACCTGCTATAGCGAACGCTTGGTACACATAAATTTGATTGAATTTAGTGTAAGTGAATAAAAGAGGTGGACCAAATCTGTGTTGAATTTAACAATAAAATTAAAAAAATTAAAATTTAATGATAAAATTGTTGAAAGTACTTATAAATCAAATTTTTTTTAAAGACGTGTTCAGTTATGTATCTGAGGAAGTTCTTTCTTACTAGGCCGATTTCTCTTACTACTTGCATGGCGATGTACCCACTGATCGTCAGGTAAGTCTGTATTATTTGTATAACCATGCCCACAATGTTATATATCGGAATGCTCCTTCTCATATACATTGGAAAGCATCATATATTGTCATACCACTAAACAATGGAAGTATCACTAAAAAAATTGTAATTTTTTAATGACATTTTTTCCTAATGTATTAATTTTGGCTAAGGCTAAAAAACGATATATGGGAGCATTTCATTCCTTAAATGATATATGGAAGAATTTCTGGCATTCGTTAAGGTTACAAAAATTTTTAGACTCATTGATCTACAGTTTCATGACGATGGCGAATATCCAGTTGAGAGACTTTTAGTAGACTTGGTCGTTGTTCGACTACTCGATGCGTTCGTCAGCATATCGAGGTGACTGTTCCTCAAAAAAAGAAAGGAAAGGTTACATTAGAGCTAGAATTAACATCACATCACGGCCGGATGACAATGAAATTTTCAAAATCTTCCACCTCTTATCTCAGGCAGTTCGATATATGCAAACAAATTTTAGTTTCAGCTCATCTTTGACAGTAGTTCCGGTTCAGTACTTAGGACAGGAAAACTTTGTCACTTTGAGCTTTGGTCATCTAATACATATGTCTTTAACATAGGACCATTGAGTAGTAGTAGACTTTGGGGTAGTATGTCTAGGGTTAATATTCCAAAAGAGCTATCATAAAAAAACGAAAGTTTGAACGTTTTTTTAAACCGATCTTCAATAATCTTCTTAACAAAACAAATTTTATGCATCATGCATAATAAATTCCGCTTTTTTCTTCTTATTTTTAGTGATGTAGCCCTTTTTCTGAATATTCAAATATTCTTAGTGTGTATTTATTATAAATAAATTTTATAATTTTTATAATTTTTGTAATGGGCGCTGTATTGAAATTGTCAGCCGGCTGCGACATTTGAGCCTCCATAAATTATTTATATTCTTGAAAGCAGTAAAAATATGTATCGATTTAAGTTTGCCCATCCTTATGATCCTGTAAGTATAATAGGAGCCTAAATTGCTTGAGGTAGATGGCTGAAATTTTATACGAAGTTGTCCCATAGACATAGACAGTCTGGTTTTAATATAGCACAACATTGATCCGGTAAGAAAAAACTTGTCCATACAAGGACCAAAGCCATATTTCTAAAAAGAAAACATTTTATAAGATATTTCTCAATCATTTCACTATTTGTTCGGTAATAAAACGGTTTATCAAGGCTGTTGATAGCTACGGGAAAGAATCATCCCAGCTCATATATGTTTCTATGGGTCAGTCCAAATTATGGGCGTGGTTGTTGGAAAAAAATGCTAATAAAATACTCGTTTCTATAGAAGAAATGGGCTAATTCCATATATTTCAATATTCAATATATTTTGTATGAGAAGAAGTAATTTCTGTCACACCCACTTTTTTGGCGGCTAGACGACACACCGTCTACGGTACTATGGAGCACAGTCATGGAAAGATGTTGAAATCAACTCAATAGAAAAAAACTGAATGTAAATCCCGCACATGTGTAATTTTTCAGTAATTTTACCACTTGTTGGTGAAAAAAAATAATTATCTGAAGATAGTTCGCACAAGTGATCGAGTGTGGCGCGATGGTTGTTCACATGATTGCGGGTTCAACCCCGCATACAGCTGAATATTATTGTCTGAGCGGTAGGCACCATAATGCAACTGACGAATATTTCTAAAAATCGAGTAACAAGTCAACAAATTAAGAAGTCAACAACAGTCAACAAGTCTTGTAAATTGTGACTTTCGGCATCATCGTTTAACTGTAGGTCCCGTTCACTGAGTCTAAAAATATAAGGCGTGTAAGTTCACTGAATGTGAGAAGTTCTCTCATGTTTCATTCAAGAAAAGCAAAGGAATTTCTTTATAGTTCATATACATTTTAATGGGGTACCCTAATTGTTGGCGTCGTTATGAGAATTTTGACTGACGATATTTATTACTTTTGACGACATTTAGGACCATCGATCCCAATTTATTCCAAATGTATAGATCGCCGTAAAAATTTTTTTCTATACAGCTTTACATTTTTCTTGCACCCAAAAAATCAATTGAAAATTGAGCGCTTAGCCTATTTCACTTTCGTAGAAAAGGGTGAATAAAATAAATGAGTAATGAAAAGAAAAGAAATGAATAAAACTAATGATAAAAAGTGGGTCTCGAAATAAATTTCTTTGTCTAAAATTATTGCCGTAGATAGTGGATGTGGTGCTGATTGTATTTAGTCCTCGATATAGCGATATAAATTGTGAGAAGTGTATCTCCGATCAAAGGAATTTGCATTAGATTTGAGTTCTTTTTAATTTTCCGAAAAAAACCTTATTTCTCATTCTTCAAAAACTTCAATGCTGGAGCCACATATCCATTGTGTTTTTCTCAATAACGACATTAAGTTTCAGTACTTTCCTATTTTTTGGAAATCCATGTGAAAGTAATATATAAAATAAAACAAAAATCTTGATCATTGACCTGGGTAAGCTGTATTTAAGAGACGTCTTAGTTTCGATCATAGACGATCTTCATTTCCAATATTATGTTACATTTGAAAGCTCTGTCTGGGCATTTTAATTGACCGAATTCGAGTACTAGTAAACTAGTTGTGGACTTGAACCAAGACGATTTTACAATGCATAAAAAATGTATATAAAATACATCTTTCGAAAAGCTACCATGAGGATACCATGTGGTTTCTTTAATGCCACAAATATTCAAAGAAATAAATTACTCCTGAAAGCATGCTGTGCCTTTTATACTAACATATTCTAATAGCACAGAAATAGTAAGTAGTATGGATTTAAGCTAAAAGAACAGAAATAAGTTTAAGGAAATAGCTCAAATTCACGAACAGGAATTGATTGGAAGCACAAAGAACGATTCACATTCCCAATAGGCTGTGCTCTATAATTTAGTTAGTATTGTTTTTTAGAGGGTTCACCAAAATGTGAATACAGTGAACCCGTTTTTTCCTTTGGTGAAGACAAGTGAGAATTAAATGATAGTTTATGATTAAAATTTTTCAAACAGAAAAATAAATATTTGTCAATCCATGCATAGGCAGATGAAGGTAAAGTTTAGTTTTTCTTTTGAAGAAATTGCAAATAAAAGAAAGTTAATGACTTAAATTACGTGGAAAAGGTTTAAATGACATTTAGTGCAAATCTACAAAGAGTTACACCATCCATAATATGAGAGAGAGAAAGAGAGCGAGAGACAGGGTTACCACAAAATACTGAACGATACTACTATATGAAAATACAAATTTCTACCAGTACTTTTTAGGAAATATTATAGATGTTATATAGATAAACAAAAAAATTTCCATTTCTTACACTGTGAAAAAGTAAAAATATATCCGAAATAACGATTTTATGATGACTGATTGATTGCAAATGCAAAATGTAAGATGCCGTAAATTGTTTTCCAAAACTTGCAATTTTGAAATCGTATCGTTCGAATAGTAACGTTTTTTTTTTTGTTTGGCTTAGATTTATTTTGAAGGTTAAGAACAAACATAGAGAGGTGCGTTATGAGAGGTGGTGGTTGTTGTCTAAGACTGAGGTGATTATTGGTGGTGGTGGTGGAGGTGTATTTGATTTAAACAGTAATGTTTGCTTGCTGTGGTATTTGTTGCAGTTTTAGTAGTGGGCGTGGTCAAAACAGAATATAGTAGTGAGGTAGCTCTGCCAAAAGCTTTGTTTCTTTTGTTTTTATTTAGATGCGAGTAATTTATATTAATTTGCTTAATTTTGCAGAGAAAAGTCTTATAGGATTACAAAAGAAAGAGAGCGAACTTGATAAAATTGGTGCAAGACCGAGGTAATTGTTATTGTTTTGCTGTCTTTTGCGTTTGCTTATTTTTCTCGCTCGTTTCTCTTCTTTTACTCTCTATTGCCCGCACAACCGACTATGAACATGTGCATATGCCAAACGGTTGGTGCGTTGACACTGAACTGCGTACAGTTCTCCGGCGCAATCCTTTTCCACCATATCCATGATGACGATGGCCACCCGATGACCCAAACAACTGAGCGTGGTCATTAACCAAATTCTGTTGATAGGCTTTGGTATTGACGGCAGCCGGCACGGCATACAACATGTAGTTGTCATAGACATGGCTAACGTCCGAATTACGTTTGGCCGGTAGGTAGGGTAGGAAGGCAAAGGACGAGGATGTGGACTGGGTATACTTCAACGAAGGTTTCCTTGCCTTGCTCAACAGAGCCAAGCGGCTTGTAGGCCTGGGTAAGGAACTTTTTCGCAAAGTACTTTGATTAGAATAGGAGGGAGGTATAATTCTAGATTTCAATTTATATTCATAGGTGGGAGAATCACTAGGGGGTGTTGGAGGAGGAGGCATGGGTGGGATACGTTCAGGTTTACTGGGTATAGCTATGGGGATTAAGGATTGTTTACGTTTCTTGCGGGGTGGTTTTGGCGGTGGTATTCTCTCATTACCACTACTTTTTTTGCCATGTTCGAGGGTTTCCTTTTCCGCGTCGTTTTCTTCGCAATTTTCGGTGGTTTTTTCTAAAATTTCTTGAATTTCGTTTTCAATTTGTTCTAAATTCGTTACGCTTACGTACGTCGTACTGTCTGCTGCGGCTGTCGCTGCTGAAGAAGAAGATTTCGTTTTGGAATCTTTAATAGTCGAAGTGTGAGTGGCAAGTTTCTCTTGGTTGGTGGTGGCGGCGGCAGTGGCCTGGGACCTTTCATGGTGTTGTTGATGCGATATGGAGCGACTGGAGTGAGCTGTTGTAAATAAGAACATACAATTATTAACAGTTTAATATAACATAAATATTCTTTTAATTAAAATATTAGTTCTTCTCAAAATTTTGATTTGGCGTTAAGAACAAAAAACCTTTTAGTAGGCTCTTAACTTAGGTGGTTTATTTTAGGGGTAACAAGAAGTGTGCTAGTGTGCGTGTTTGCTACTAGGCCGAATTTTTCAAATCTGTGAATGTGTGTGTGTGAGTGCAATTTTAACGGTATTGTTTTTTTTCTCTATAGTTTAAATGCTTTGTAGTTTTTTCATGTTTCTAACCTAAAACGTTTGTGTAAATTGTTTGGCTGTGTGGCACCCATTATCAATAGGCCCAGAACCAGAACGTCTGTAAGTAGAGAACAGCATAAGGAGTTTAGATAAATAAGATCATAGAATTACACAATTAGTACTTATTTAAAAATGGGAGGCAAAAATTCTAGAAATAGAACAGGCAAGTGTAGAAAATGAAATTTAAAATGTTGTGCTCATTTAGAAATTCGCCTTAAAATTGTAAAAATACTGAAAGCTGTCAAATTTCTAGGTTCAATCAGAGAATTAATCAATCACAAGTATCAAGAATAATAAGTTATAGTCTTTTATAAGCAAAGTATACTTTTCGGATTAAACAAGTAATTTCAAGTAAAAATTTTCCATTTAGCATTATCAAGTTTGAAATTTAAAAATTTCTTATCCATTATTCTAACACAGTCCCTTTATGGTAGACCTGTTGCAAACTAGATTTCTCTAAAGGTTTTTTCTATGTTTTCCAAGCAGGTTTAAAAATGCCTCCACTTTTTGATAAAATAATTTAACTGCGCCTATAAACATGCTTCGCCTCTACATATATATTAGTAGTTACCTGTGCCTTTGCATGCAGCTGAATAATGCAATAATGAATCAAAATCCAGCAAACTTCTTCAAACATGAAAAAATTTGCTGGACTTACTGAGATAAATGCATATCTAATGCAGCCGTAAACCTTCATCATTTAAAGAAATTATTTAGTTCTCAATATTTACTGAAATTAGTACACGATTTTAAAAACTTCTCGGCGACAATGAGTCAGCTCACATAGTTCGAAATGCTGCCAACTTCAAGCTAAAGAGTTTGACCAGAAGCTTTGTCTGCTACCGGGGTTGATAGGGATACACATGGGCAGGTCTCGAGCTCGTACCCTGCCATCAGTATCTTTTTGATCTCTCGAGTGGTACGGACAGGCATGGATTTTTCCTATGTCTGTTTTTCATGGTTACCGTTCACCGTCACCAAACGGAAGGGGTTTGGAGTTTTCCCCGTTTCCCATCGGTGAGAATACTGCATTCTTGCGATGTAGTATCGACGGTTCCATCTACCTGAGGTCTCCGCAACTGCACGTATGTAGAAATGTTCAGTCTGCACTCTTTTGCCACAAGGCGACTAATCCCGTAAAGTATGGTGTATAAATCATAATTTGATAGTAGCTTTGCTTTTGTTTTGTAACTTAGCTTGAGTTTGGCCGGTAGTGTGGGGATCAGAAGGTCCCGGGACTGAGTTCCCGTCTGATCAATTGTTGTAGGATTCCTAGAAAGAGCATCACGCGGGTTGTTGCTGACACCAAAATCGCTGGTAGAGACTTTGTGCTCGAATGTGGAGTTGCATTGCAACCGGGTGCTACAGACCCATAGAGTAGCAGAGGTGGTAAGATAGGCCTCACCTTCGCCAATGGGGATTATGTTTCATACAGCATAATCAAATTGGTATCTCCTGGCTGGAAGAAAGGGCTGACAATTGCGGTAGCACCAAAATTGTCAGCCCCTATTCCTAGGTAGTCCAAGTTTTACTTGGGCCCAGAGGGCATTGGCAATCGCATAGTAACATGACCAGTGGGTCACATACCGTTGGTAAAGCCTTCACGGCGAAACTCACGTAAAACCCTCGTGAACTCCCACACATCTCCGAAATTTTATATACCTCTTATATTTTTATTACTTATAAACAATTGAACGGAAGAGTATGAGGGTAGACTGAAAAGTTATTTATCTAGGCAAGAAAACACCTATAAATCCCGGGAATATGATGGATAGGAAATCAATTCGTTGCGTAATTCGATTAATTTTGACATGACGTTTACACTTCAGTGCGTTGTCTTGAGAGGAAAGAGTTGTTTCCTTCACAAAGTGCGGTAATTTCACTAGGCAGGTTTATCTTAGTCTCAATAGTTTTCTGTACTTACCTTTAGTTCTCGAAGATTTCTCTCTCTCCTTATCCTTATCGCTACGTTCCATGCGATGCGACGATGAACGCGTCGAACTGTTGCGTTCATCATCGCGTTCCAAACACGTGTGTTTACTGCGTTCCGAGGTTGATCTACTCGAAGCAGTCGCCGTTGAACGTTTTATTCTCTGCGAATCACGTGACTCATCCTTAAGGCGCCGCTCACTGCCGCTGGACGGGCCAGAACGTTGTAATGCCGAAGTGGAAGATGTCACCTTTGATGTTGAGTGTTCGTTACGACTACTTTGCGCTGTAGTCGATGCTGCATTGGATCCAGTGGCATTCTTATCCTTGGGGCACTCAACGCGTTCTCTGTGTGTCGAAGAACGCGTGGTACTGGTAGAACGCTTGGACTCAATGCGAGAAGACTTCAAGGGATTATCTTCTCGTTGCTTGGCCTTTTCGTGATTGTGGGAAGACGAATTGTTGGAGGAAATGCGTTTAGTTTTAGTGCGAGAACGATCTTCCCGACGGAAACTATTGCGCAACTGTTGTTCTTCGCCCGAAGAATACTGGGAGTGATAGGATCTATGGGAGTCCAAAGAACTTGAACGACTTTGTCCTTGTTGTTTGCTGTGAGTTTTGTGTTTAACCATTTGGCTGGAGCGCGAAGTCTTCGGCGGCACTGCTGTGTGATTGTTTTCGTATTCCTTTTCACTGGACAAAGAACGAGATCTGGCTCGCGGGCAACATTCCACAGATGATTGGGAGGAAGTGCGTTCACGGGTTGGCACGCGAGCAGGAGATGGTGTCGAGTGCCGGGAAGTTTTCTTGGCCTCAGAGGCAAAAGTGCCTCTAGAAACCTTAATGCAAGTATCGTTAATTCTTTCTGCAATCGTTTTCTCGTCGATGGTTTCGAGTGGTTTGGAGTTACGACGCTGCACAGAGCGACGTTTGCGATCCTTTAGGGCAGCCTCATCTGAGATGTCCTGTGAAAAAAATTAATATTTCGATTTGTTGAATTGCAAGGTTCAAAGAGTTTATGTTCACTTACTCTTAAAGTTTGATCAGCATTTTTATTCATTTCACTCAAAATCATAGCATCTCGTTTCAGATCCATTTTACGATCATAGCTTTCTGGCGGTGACGAGGCTTTGACCTTAAACACTGGCGTTATTTCATTGGCTATATTCTCGTATAAATGTTCCTCTTCCTCGTCTTCCAATTCGGCTTTCTTCCTTAGGCTTTTCCGTTCGGCCGGTTTTAATTCGCTTTTCCTGCGGTCCTGCATTATCGGGTTATGTTTCAAAAGATCCGGTTTGTCGTGATCCAATTGCCAGTGTTGTTGGCCGCGGCTGCTTTTGCTGCCGCCGCTGGTTTCCTGTTCTCCATTCACAGACGTTTCTTCGCTTAATTTTCTTAAGGGTAAAGAACGTTTCGGTGAATTTCTTGATGTCGAGGAATTTGTCGAAAATTTCGTTTTCAATTTGTCGTTTTCGTGCTTTGTCTGTATACCAAAATAGGATAGTTCATGATCACGCAATTGACGGGCACCACGGGCCTCTTTGATAATTTTCAAAGAGTCCTTTGTGGGTAGGCTAGATTGGAATGAAGCCGATTTCGTCGTTGTTGTTGTGGTGGCGGTGGTGTTGGAGGCTGCGGCTTGATGTCTGGACGTATGTTGAGATTCTTGGACTGTATCGAGCGTAAAATAAGAGCGAGAGAGAGAGAGAGAGAGAGAGAGAGAGTGTATAAAGTTAAACATCAACTACATGCTGCGATTCTTTACTTACTGTTCGTTATGGTTCTAGGCTTGGCTACTGGTGGTACAACCTTAAGTGGTGCCGGGACCTCTGTTGTACCCTGTGGTGAATGTAATTTAATACTCATCACATTGGACATGGGGAGATCTGTAAGATATTAAGGGTGTAATTTTTCGTATACATGAGAGGCATTTGAATTGATGTAAGGCATGTCATACTTAGAGTAATTTTATAATGAAATTTGTATGAATATAGTCAAAAGCATGATATGAGACAATGAAAACAATTGAAAATGTAAAAAATTTCAATTAATTTCGAATCTCTTTTTTTTTTTTTCTTGAAGAATTTGCTGAACTTTTATTTTCAAAAATTTCTTTTTGTCTTGATTTGGCATCTTTGGATTTTAATATATTTGGGAGTTTGCAACATTTGTTAAATGGAAAATCTTTCTATACAGATTATGAACTAAAAACGGAGTTCTTCTAGTAGTTTGGTGGTCATTCTTCCTATTTGTGAATCAAAAATTTGCCTACACGATGGCAGAAAATCATTGAACAAAATAATGTAATAAATTAATGTTAATTATTTCAATTAAAAATTGAAAATTGACTTTGAGGAAAAAAAGGTGAATTTACTTTCTTACCAACCCAATAATTGTGTATTGTTTGGTGTGATGTAACTTATGGTAAGTTTGGACTAAATAAATTTTATTAGCTTGCAAAAATTGTTGTTGTAGGATAGTTTTTCCCTGCAAATTTTATTCAATTGCATAGAAATCATTTTAATTGAAACGCCCCTTAGAAAAGCCAATGCTCTATTTATTGCTTCTAATACCAATTTGAACTATTTCTTAATCCAAGAATGAGCTTCAATTTGAATCGGAAGTAATGGCTTAAACTTGGGGTTGCCATAGTCTTATGTTGACTTTTCGATGCTTCAGAAGTAACGATAAAGGAGTGATGAAAATGTGATTTCATGATTAACTTATGATAAATTGAATCCAACTGTCTAGAAATAGCAACAAAATATCACAGTAATTAGCATGAAATGAAATCTACGTAATCGATTAATATTTGCATCCAAAGAATAATTTTAGAACAACATTTTTTGAAAGCAATGAGGCAGGTAGGAGAAGATATCAAATTTGTTTTTTTTTGGTAATTTACGAAAAATCAATACCTGGAAAGAGATAGTCTCATCTATTTCCTAAAGTTTTAAATAGATATGAAATACTTATGATTTAGTAAAGTGAAAAAACTGTACCATTCATTTCCAATTTCCAGATTTTATTAAAAATTCTAGAAATAAGCCCTCGCGAAGTTCAAGCGTAAGAACATATTTATTTAAAAAAAATTCAATATTTTTGTACCTTTGAGAAGCTTAAATCATAAAATTTGATGGTAGTCTCTGTACCATCTGTTACTTAATGCAAACTTGCAATTTTCCAAGTTAACATCTAATGACCTCTTAATATCTAATAAACCTTCATGGGAAGTAACATGATGATGTGTCTGTTGGTGTGTTTTTTAATCTTAATCATAATTAGGGCGTTAAAGTGCAAAGTTCATGAGTATTTATAAACGCTGTGATTCCATTCTTATCCTATATATTTAACCTATTCTGTATTAGCTTATAAGATGATCTACTTTTATATTCAAATTGTTGCTCTTAATTTATTTTTCTAATTTTATATACCAATTCTTAAAGATTTACCTGTTTTCTCCAAAGTCCTTGCCTTCTCAACACTATTGTCCATATTAATTTTCCAAATTGTTTTCTTTGCTTTCAAACGACTCCAACTTTGGGAATTTTCCAAATACTGATCATCTTCATAGGAAGAACTCTCTTGGGTGCCACCACCCGAATCACTATCCACTTGACCGCGGAAATAACTTTTAACCTCTTCATCGGCGCTGTCCTCTTCCCCTTGAGACACTGTGGCCGCATCGTAAATTAGGCGTAAACGTTGCAATTGCTGGCTAACCGGTATCTGTTCATTACCCAGAAAACTAAGGCGCGGCGTTGAACCGTTGCGTGCAAAGAAGGCACCCGAATCGGTAGAACTTTTGCGTGAATCTGATGAAAACTTTGTCAAAGATCCCGTAGTTGACCAGGAGGATGTCGAGGTGAAACTGGTGGATTTGTAAAGTTGATCGTTTCCTGCATTCACATCATCAAAACTGTGACCTTGCGAAGGTTCTTGATTGCTATTCGAGCGGAATAAAATAAGAGAAGTAGGTTTTGCCATAGCAGTGGTCTCTATCGATGCTATACTCAAACGCCGCATAGCCTCATCAAATTCAGTGGCCGAGCGCATCGTCTTTATAATCAACTTCGTCGATTTGAGGCCCTCGTCCAATATGCGCTGATGCTCCTTCAAATCGTGCAGCAATAACTCTTGAGCACTTGGCCTACGCTGTGTGATCGTTAGCGGACCTGTTTTGGTAGCGAGAGTTATGATGTGATTGATTGATTTTCTATACGATTTGTTAGGTTGATTGAGTTGATCTTGATTGCTTGTCAATTACATTTGTTTAAAAGTTCAGTTTTTATTATTTTTGATATTATCTATTTTGTTTTTTTTTGGTAGTAAAGTGAGTCTTTTGTGATTTTCAAATTTTCAGTTTTTGTTTTAGTTGGCAATGTAGTAGAGTGATCTACGCAATTGTACAGCTTGTAAGGCTTTTAAGAGTTGAAAGAAAGTTGAGTTGAGTTTTTGTTTATTTGTTTTTGATACATTGAAAGTTAAAGAAAGAAAGAAATAGTTATTAGTTAAGAATTAGTGAAATTAGAAATTAGTTGAGTATTTGTTTCTAATATAAACGGTTTTAAATAAACAATTTACAGCATGATAGCCCTGCAGGCAATAGATAGGAGAATAAGGAAAGAAAAACAACTATTTTTTTGAAAAAAGTGGTCTATAGCATGCAAAGCTGGGTATCGTTTTATAAGATTTGTAACTAAAGCGGTATTTGTTTGTCCTACAATATCAATGTGCTAATAACAGTCAATAAGCCAACACCGAGCTCGAAAGATTCATTGAGTTTCGATATATTGAATATAATATTTGATTACACAAAAAAGCGGAATAAGAATAAATATCACAAGATTTAAAATATTGCTTATATGTGAGTAGATAGATTCTCTCATGAAAGAAATTTTTTTGATTCGCCAAATTCGTACAATAGAGGGAGTGAGTGATGTGATAGAAGCGAATAAACAATTGTATGGTTTTAAATTTGGAACGTATCGCAAAATGAACGATTGATACAGCATTGAAGATGGCCACCGTTTTATTCCTTGAAATATTCCTCCTTTATTTTATTCAGGTTTGAAACTGTATTATACGAACCATTAGAAGTTGTTCTTTGCAAAAGAGGTTGGAAAAAATTAGAACATTTTCAAACTTTTAAAATGTTTTAACGACGTTCTTTGTTTGTTTTTAGACACTAACAGTTCACTTAAAAATTATCGAAATCCATTGGGAAAAAGTAAAATGACAATATAGACGCTAAACTGTCTTCAACAGTTTTAAGATCTAAAATCTTTTGAACTCATGAAAAATATTAAAATTCTGGTCTCTCCTAAAATGAATGACAAACTATAAAACGATAATTGCAAAGCGGTTGGTTTGATGTAGAAAATGAACGAAATAATTATGAATTTGTATATTTCATAAACTAAACTTAATACTCGTATGAGTTTGTTTATTTCATAAACTAAACTTAATATTCGTATGAATTTGTTTATTTCATAAACTAAGTATTCACCACATATCAGTTGATTCGGCATATAAAATGCATGTAAAATATGAATACGAGCCAATACGTGCCAATCACGCTCAAATTTGCTGCCATTTCAGGTAAATAATTATTAGATTTAGATTTGGCTAACAATTTATTAAGCAGCTTGGAAAATCATTTATTTTAATTGGCTAATACGTAAAACTCAGCAACAAAGACACTTATTGAAATAGAAAATGTATTTGTATATATTTTTATTGGGCCCCATGAAGACAGGCGTTCGAGAATTAGTTAAAGAGTTCTATCCAATAGTTAGTAGATTACGTTTGATAAGGTTTGGTTAGATATAAATATTGTATCACTGCCACTAATTGAGTAAATCCACAGAGTTTTGAATACTCAAACATGTCATCATCTATTATTTATTATCCATCGCACATGATACTTTTGCCGTTGTAGAAATAACTCAAACTTATTTCTATCATATCTGTTCAAACCCTGAGAAATTTCCACTAGAAAAAGATTGACATAAACTTTACTGTGTTATGTTTAAGGACAATATGAAATACACTGTTAAAAGGCAAAGTCCTCACTAAAGAACCATTTCATTTTACACAAAATTACTTAAACTGGATGTTACTCTATCGGCATCTTTAAATATTCAATACTGAAAGTTGACTTGGTCAGGTAGATGTTGAAATGGGTGTAGCTACAGCAAATAAGATTGGTGTAATCTTTGACAAGGGTCTCATGCTGCTTATCCATATGACGGCATGGATGATGGCATAATTGGTAAAATATTACTTGATATTATTGCAATGCTTTCAAATGCTGAGAAAAACAGCGAAAGTGGATTTCGATCAGCATAAAATCAATTTTCTTACTGTTTCGATTAATAGAAGTTCTCCATGCCTTGGGCAATGGGTAGACATTATCAACTATAACTTGGATTCGGTAGATCTTAAAATCCAGAACGAAGCGTTCAAACTACCTATTATCCCCTGACCAAATGTGTTTCATGACCTCCTTTCTTCCAAATGCGTTTCATAACATTGCTGTAGTTACCTAAATGATTATTCTTTGTTTTGGTTTATAATTGGCAGAATTTGGAAAAAAAATTACTCTCCTTCAGAGGCCTTTCATTCAAAGGACTCATTTAGCCCCTGTATTCTTAGATTCATATTTTTTTCCAAATTTAGTTGAGGTTATTACACTCTGAGCGGTTGTTAAACTAAAGTCTCACAATGAATATGACCATCATTGCCCTTCCAGTAGTTGCCAAACAAATTGATCATTTTCTGACATTCAATTTTGTCCTCCTTAACTTCCAATTAGTAAACTGCAGTTTTTCCCATTGAGTTGTTAATGCTTGGTAAAACTTGAAAAAAATTAATCAAGTTTACTATCTGCCACGCCGTTTCTGAAATAACAATATTTAAGTCAGCTAAATGAAATAATGTGGCAGTATTTGCATGAAAATCTTATCAAGAGACGTGAAAAATGTCTATTGGTCTAGTTTTTTTTTGCTGAGCTCCTAAGTAGCTCATTAACTGACAAGTAAAATTTATTTAAACTCATTAGAGTGCCCCTCTCCACGGAAATCTGTAGTAAAACCCGAAAGATTTATTCGACAATTGAAGAGAAGACAGATGACAAAGAATTAATACTTCAGAATCGAGTTAGAAATACAATTTTAAAATTATCTGGTAATAGCAACAATAAAACGCTTCCAAAAACTTAACAAGTTTGTAACAGATGTGGAAATGTAAGAGATTGGAGAGACACCTTTCGCGCACATGTGCTGATATGACCCTCTTTTAACGAAAAAAATTCTACTATACTGTTGCCAGTCATTGTTTCTACTTAAGGACATCTATATGATGCATAGTCGGTAATATTTGTATTTGCAGATGATCCAATTCTGAGAGCATTTGAGAGAAGTATAAATTTTGAAAAAATATGCACACACCATCGTATGAACAATGACTTATTTATACGAACTGTTTGCCAAAATCGACTCAGTTAAGCGCATTAATGGCAGCTAAGGTTCGAAAGATCTATTGAAAAGCACTCAGTTAATGATAACTTAGAAAAAGTGAAATGTTACACTATTTAGAAGTTATGGAACTGATATCACGGCCTGAAGCAGAAAGGAGAAAGGAGAAGGAGAAAAGTTTAAAGAGCTAACGACGATCACTGATCAGGAGGAAGGAATCGCAGATTTTTGTATTTCGTTTCTATCTCAAGTGGCTTTAACAATAACACGAAATTTTATGAATAAAGCGTAAGGATGATGATAATAAAATATTTTGCGTCATCTTAAATTTTTAAAAGTTCTGAAAACTTTTTATCACTGAGCCTGGTGTCGGTCAACTTTTTACTAAGACATTGATTTTAACGAACTTTTTTCATAAAATAGGGAAATTACATTTTTTCATAGTAACCACATTTCACACACAATTGAAAAAGAGATGTTATTGGCTGATTGAATTTTAATGATCTTTTATTTAGTAGATCTGAGGATGTTAGGCAAATTGAAAACCATTGAGTATTAATTCATTAGTGTTACGTTAACATTTTTCAAGTCATTATATTAACACTGTTTAATGTTAAGATGACAGACATTCCAATTAGTTTCCAACGACAATGCAACACACAACAATCACATATACAACATTCACAGGTGGTAGATTTCAATTTTAAATAATTTTTAATTTTAATTAAATTCGCAATGATGAAAAAAGTAGATCATCCCATAAGAAGAATATAATAGTTGTATTTATTACTATAGTAAAAGTAATGCTAAAATAAACTAGTAATAAACAGCTACCATATACAGGGATAATAGTATTTATTTATAACTTATAAACTAAAACTACTTTTTACAGAAAACAACATTTGCATAGCATTAATGACAATTTATAAAAAGAAGTCCCCAGCTCACGGACCAAACAAAGAGGAATTCTAATATTTGAACTTACCAGTATCTTCCCAATTTTTCAATGAGGGCACACCACTGCCACTGTTAGTCGACGAAGTTCCTAGGCTAACATTGATCTTGGTTGAAAATCCATTGGACTGTGTGGGGGTGGCGGAGAAATCCTGTTGCTGTTCAACGAGACGTATACGCTCGGCAACGGATTTCTGTTGGGCGGCAACAGAAATTGAGCCAGAGTCACCATTGACTGAGCGGAGGGAATTTGAAATTTGATACGAAAAATAATATAAAATTATTGAAAATAATATTGGAGAACTTAAGTATTTCATGTACAGAGTACTTGCAAACTATATAAGCTGGACAAATGGAAAGTTTGGAAATTTTATAATGTTAGAGTTAGTTATGCTATTAATGTAGAGTTAGAAAGCATTTACTTAAATTTAAATTTTAGATTATTAAATTTTTGGTGAAAAGTTATGCTAGATATTTTGATATAAAGCTCGTATCATCGTATATCGTTTTCGTTGTGATTAATTTTTAATATTTTTAGAGAATCTAGCGACTCTCTACGTCCATTCTGACACCCTCACACTACTGTACCAACGCAAAAAATGCTGGGTGAAGATATATGAAAGCCAGTTCTTCCCACTAAAATGTCTATACTGGCTTTGGAGTCAGTTATCAGTAATCTAAATATTTCAAACTCTAATATTTTTACTAATATTTTTCGATTAAAGACTCAAAAAGATTACTTAATATATTAAAAAAACATGACACTGGATTTCTCATTTTCCTCATAGTAAATTTTATGATCTTTGGAATTTTGTCGCCATCCTAATGCTTTTGAAAATCCATGCAAAATTATCTATATCTTACTGACATTTACACATGAAAGCTTTAGATATGAAATGTCATGTACTTTGATTTAAACCCAGCACATTTGGGACTTGATCAATTTTCATCAAATTGTACACTGTAGCTTTAGACCAAGAGCTAGCTATAGCTTTACATCCAGCGAAATTGAAAATTTCGAATAACATAACTTTATATTCAGAAATTTATTCCTGGCAATGGCATAATTTTTGTTTAGTTTCTTCCCAACTTAAGAGCAATGAACACCTTAATTTTGATGATTTAAACATCATTCCTTTGGCGTAGGCAATGACTCGTTGTGGCGTATTTAATACTTTTCGCCCGTTCTACAATCTAATTGTACCGATTTCGAAAATGATATCATTTTTTCTGCATACACATTCTCTCAAAGAAGAACCGTGAATTTATCATTTAAAAAACCCACTTAAATTGATTGTCAACATTTATTTTTTTGGTGTAGCAAACTTGCCGTCTCTATTGAGACGAAGTTTGAATACGATCTGTCATTTAGTTGATTTACACAATTTTTTAAATTGAAAACAATCGGTCTACTTTTAAGCATCATTTAAAATTCACGGAACTCATCGTAATGATTTCTTTTTGTAAACAAAGTCATATTTTATTGTTTCAGATACGTGACATTCAAGCTTAGTTCATAAGCATTCATTTCTTAAGTCGATTTGGGACCTTTCTTGTTTTAAACTTCTGTAGCACCACACTTGCATCACTTGCTGATATTCTTTTAGTCAAATCGTGTTTAGGGCGAACTGATTTGCCAACCCATGGTCGACATTGTTAACCAGCTTAAATGGCTTGCCAATCGGCTCCCACTGCTTTATTGTTCTTTAGCTGTGATATAGCTATGCTCAACTCGTTGTGAACGATGTTGTATACGCCATTGCTGACATTTAGAATCGTTCCCTTACTTATCCTCTCTTCTGAAATTATTAATTTACGCAGATGATCTGAACATATTTAGAGCACGATCATACTAGTTCTGACTAGATTGCTACAATTGCCTTTACAGCAGGGGAATTCCATACCATTACCTTTGTATTTTAATTTCCTATAGAATTTTCTGGATTCACGTTTATCCCTTTAACATTCTCTGTCAAAATTTTTCCGATTTTTCAGTAACCGTCTCTATCATTTAAATAGACAGTATTTCCTTAATTCATACATTGAAATTGACTTTTATCATATATGCGGTATCCTTTCCCATTTCATTTTTCATTGTATCAGGGATTCATGGAGTAGGATTTTTCATACCCGGATACAGTGTTTTCGGAGCAGTTAACATCAAATTGTGAGTGTGTTGCTATTCTTTTTTAAAGCATCAGTATTAAGGACGTTATGCGGTAGAAATTGCGAGATTTTAAAGGAATAAGCCGTGGACGTTAGAAGTGCGATGTTGGCGTGTTCTTAAGTAGGTTCTTCACTCTGTTCAGTCTTGTGCTTACTTTAGCAGCAACAGGGATTATTAACACCGCTTAAGCGAATTTATGGGCTCCATTTCTTGGATTATTGTTCAATCTCAGGGTCGCGCTTTGGATGTAAGACACTTCTGTTTGCTCTTAAGCTATACAGATATTTATAAATTTGATTTTCTTTTGAAAATAAATATTTTTAATGAAGTAAAAGCAGGACAGTTCGAAGAACTGAATCAATTTAATCAATTTTGATTCTGTTGTCGGAATCAGAATCGGATGCGAGAAATTAAGAAAAATCAAAAAGATTTTTAGTTTTAATGTCAATTCGGTGACGGCCTCTGGAATTTGCACTAAACTTCGAAATTACATCGTTGTTCTGCAGATGTTTTTTTTGAAATTTTAAATAATGTTTTCAGTTGCTAATATCATCAGCAATTTTTTTTTTTTTGATGAAAATTATCTAATATTCCAAGTAATAAAATTTTGTCACAATTTTGTTTGAATGCTCATCTTGCCACATTTTGTCGATAATATTTGTCCGCCAAAAATTATTTCTTGAATATTGGAATAGTTTTGAATAATTTTTTGTTTTCCACAATAATAAGGATATGAATTAAACATTGTTCTTAAGAATTCAATCAAATGATTTGGCGACGTGCTAGAACTGGTCAATCGTCAAGAATTTTACACCGCTATAAAGCACCATCTCACAAGGCTATCATAGTGAAATATTTTCTGGCTAAAAACCGAAACAAAAATAATCGAACAACCACCGTGTTCACCCGGAGGAATTATTGTTTCTCTTTTTAGGCGCTGTAAAAAAAATTAGAATGAACTACAAATACTTTGCATTCTATTGATCAATTCCTGGTAATTTTTTCACAGGCTGTCTTTTTATATTTTTACCCGAAAGATTAAGTTAGATATCATTTCTCTTTTCTGGCGATGTAAAAAAATTAGAATGAACTACAAATATTTCGCATTTCATCGACCAATTCCCGGTAATTTTTCCTCAGGCTGTCTTTTTATAACTTCACCCGGAGGAATGAAGTTAGATATAATTTCTGTTTTCAGGCTATGTAATAAATTTGAATGAACTACAAATATTTTGCGTTTTATTGATTGATTCTCGGTAATTTCTTCACTGAATATTTAAGCGTCACAAAATTCCATACTCTCATATTATGGAGCTCTAGATGTCTTAGGAGATTATATACTACAGTTATATTTTTTGCCGTTTGGTCTGAAGCAAAATCCATCAATTAGCTTTACAATTTCAATAAAAATGTATAGATTATTAAAGTGCAATTCTCTGTATTTAATATACAGGAAATTTATAGTTGTGGCCTAATAATAATAATTCTATTATTTGCGCAAACATACAAATGTATGTTTTTTGTTACAGCTATAAATTTCGTGTAGATTTCCTGCAACAACCAATTTTTGCTAATCGCATAAGTTAGCTTTTCTTCGTTATTATATCCATTGATTTTCATCAATTTTTTTACTTACTCATGGTTTTCAAATACTTAGTTTAAATAGTTTCTTAACTAGTTTTTAGCAGGCTGTTTCTATAAGACGAATCGCTCAATCCGTTCACCAAACAAACGAACAACTCTTTGTGTTCATCTTTGTAATTCGAACAGATTTTTATTTTAAAGAGCTTTTATATTTTTTTTTTTTTTTTGAACAAGATTACCTTTAGAGCACCAATTTTGTTCAAATATTGAAAAAATAATGTGAACATTATTTCTTGAAAACTTGATAGTTCACGAAAACTATCAGACATTTCATAAAAAATCCCTCTTCCCAATGCTTTCGTTCATTGACAATTAGTTCTTCTACTGTTTTGAAAGTTTTGGTTTACTGGCAGTGAATTTCACTTTGAAAATTATGGCTTTTATTGTATTTCCTTTTAAAATCTTCTCGCTATGTTAGCTTTAGCTGCTGTTAGTTGCTATATTATAGTTATTTTGTCAAGCTGAAAAAACCTGTATTTTGGGTTTTTGTTTTTTGATACTGAAGTCAGTAAAAGCCTTAAGAATATTCAAATGCATTAGATTTTCCATTAAGTAGAATAACCGGCAGCTCCCTATTGTGTCATGCAAAGCCCGCATATCTATCTATTCACTCATTTTTTTCTTTTTTCTTTTTTTTTTTTTAATTTATTCCCTTACCTTTCCCCATTGTGCTACCTCCACTTTTTCCCTGCACAGGCTTCAACTGTACTCCCCACAAATCATCGGGTTTCTCTATATTCTCACCCAGAACATAGGGTTTCGGCTTAGCGGGTTTATTTTTTAGGATGCCTCTCAAAGAGGTCATTTCATCGGTCTCATAATCGGTTGTATCCACACCGCTAGTAGAAGCATAACTACTGCGAGAACTCTCGGAGAGTCCATATGATTCCGGTAGTGTTATGGTCACATTCTTTGTCGATTCCTTGGGTTCTGGAGAGCCCATTAAGGGGGAACGATAGGCTACTGTAGTGGAAGCTATTGTCTTGGGCCTTAAGTTGTCGTCTCCAAATAAAGTAACGGGCATGGCCACTCCGGATGTGGTTGAGGAGGGTGATAGGGCCGATGTGGCGGTCGATACTGCAGTGGCGGATTTCACTAGACTTTGTAAAGGGCCTACGCTGCTACTGCGACTTCGACGTCTCCGAAAATTGTTGGTAGGTGGCGGTTTGCTATCGGTTTCCACGATATTCACCCGCCCAGATTCGGTGGCGAAATGTACTTCGGTTTTACAGAATTCCACTCGTTTCTGTTGGCCCTTCTGTGAAAAGGCTGTGGTAGTGCTGGTCAATTCAGAAGCATGAATAACCTTTCCATTATCATAGAAGCCATTCAAATGTACTTGGGTGGTTTGTCTACCGTTATCTCTGACATATTGGCTTTCATCTACGGCTATGGAATGTCTTTTGCTCACAGCCATGTCATCTTCCTGGGAATTTTCAGATTCTTCATAAGATTTCTGTGGTCTGTAACGATTAATCATGCCAGAGCCAATACCGCCTCCGCGATTTCCTGACTCTCCAAAATGTATAACTGTGCTGTTGCGACTGGCAGTTGCTGCTGCCTCAGAAGTGGGTGACCAGTTTTGTAATTCGCCTGATCGGCCTAAACCACTGTCGGTGGATGCATCCATTCTCGTCATGGATGATTTATCGGGTGGCGTCATTTTTTCAAATCCATATGATTTCCGTCGTAAATGCCATTCTGTAGAATTGACATCTTTATACTTGAGTCTGCTCTCTAAACTATTGGTGGTATGTTTAGGACTTGCCCTAGGGCTTTCTTCCGCCTTCACAGCCACTCTATATCTATCAGGTGATCGTTCAACACTTCTGCGTATGGTCGAAGGTTGCACCTCAATCTGGTCCTGATCAGGTAATTGTGCCGTCGTTTGTTGATTGATTATGAAATCTTCTTTGTACAATGATTCATCTGATAACTTTTTTAGCCTTCCTCGTATCTCCTTAAGAGATTCAGCCGTTAGGAATGTACTTCGTTTGCTGGGCGGTGTCTTATTTTCTGGTCCATTTAGGATGCTGCTTAAAGCAGCCAAATCTACGTGATTATTTTTCATTACCGTATTCAAACGTCGGCCGTTTTCCAATTCAGCTCTTATCTTGGAAACACTCACTGAATTTGTGGGTAAATCCAGTGGTCTCCTGGGACTTGTCGGTGAATGTTGTGGTTTACTTGTCGATTGGAAAGATCGTCGTAGTTTACTAACTCGTCTCCACTCAGCTGGTTCTTCGTTGTCGCCTCCGTTTATATCCCATTCAGTGCTTAAGTCGTCAGTTGAGATAGAACGAGATCTTTGGAGGGATGTTGTCAATTGATCGCTATCGCTATTGGGTTGTTGTTGTCTTCGCAGATGACGTGTTGAGAGTCTGAAGGAAAAATTAAGAGAAACAATTTAATAAAGACAAAATAGTTTATATGTTTAGAGCTTAATGCGGAAGTTTAGTTAACGAATGGTGGGATATAATTATAGAAAAAATATCCTTTACTTTCGACAACTAGGACTTGCATGGGATATAATTGTTTAATGAAGATTCCGGGAGAAGGTTTTTACGAATACTTGAATCTGTGATCATGTGCAGACTATTATCACTTGAAATGAGCATTGTCTATGATCGGAGTATGATTTAACTGTAGCATGAAACTTAGGAATAGCAAAATACTTTTTTTCGCTTTGGAATCACAAATCCCTCTTGCGTGAACTACCGACCTGTCTGTTCAGCATCAAAGACTCTATTAGAATATTTATAATCAAGGATCGAAATATTTGTCTAAAAATGTTTGTGTGGCTACTTGATATACTGGGTGAAATCACTTGGAAGAAACCAATACTAGGGTCAGCTAGTTTCGAATATAAATCAAAAACAAATTTGTAATGTAATTTTAAATGTAAAGGGTGTCCCAGCAAGAACGCAAGATTTAAATTTGGCCCCATTCGAAGTGTCATTGTTTGATATTTAAACAATTGTTATTGTTTGCTAGTAGAAGGTACGAGGTTAGTAAAAATGGAGCGCTATGCGAATGAACAACGCATTCTCAATGTGAAATTGTTTTACCAAAATGGCGAAAGTTTTGCGGCTACAGTTCGGAAATTGCGATCAATTTGGGATCACAATAATGCTCCAAAAGAAACAACTGTAAAGAGATTAATGGATAAATTTGCCAAAACTGAGTCTGTTAGTGATGTAAAGACAACAACGCACCTTCGACCAGGTCGATCGACCGAAAATATCGCAGCTGAACGTGATGATGTCGCTCAAACTCCATCCACCTCAATTCGACACCGAGCCTAGCAAATTGGTGTCCCCAAGTCCACTATGCAGCGAATTTTGACGAAATATTTGCATCTTCATGCATACAAAGTTCAATTGACTCAGGAACTGAAGCCAGCTGATCATGAACAGCGAAGGGAGTTCGTTAATTGGGTATTGGAGAGACAACATAAAAATGCTGATATTGCCGATAAAATCATCTTCAGTGACGAGGCCCATTTCCATTATGATGGCTTTGTTAATAGGCAGAATTGTTGCATTTGGGGTGAGGAAAATCCTCGAGTGATTCACGAGAAGCAAATGCATCTTCAACGTGTCACTGTATGGTGTGGATTTTGGGCTGGAGGAATCATTGGACCTTTTTTTATGAAAATGTCAAGCGCAAACAGTCAATGGTGTTCGGTATCGTGAAATGATAACCAGTTTTTTCGTGCCTAGAATTGAAGAATTTAATGTGGAGGGCATGTGGTGTCAACAAGACGGCGCCACATGTCATATAGCCAGAGAAACAATTCATTTGCTGCATCAGTAATTTCCCGGTCGTGTTATTTCGCGGTTTTGAGACCAGAATTGACCGCCTAGATCGTGCGATTTACCTCCATTAGACTTTTTTCTTTGGGATTTTTTGAAGTCGATGGTTTACGCGAATAAGCCGACAACGACTCAAGTTTTAGAAGAGGAAATTGGACGCTGCATTAATGAAATACCGCAGCATTTATGCAAAACGGTCATTAAAAATTTCATTAAAAGTTCGCGTGTGTGCCAGCAAAGCGCGGCGGCCATCTGTTCGATTTGTTGTTCCATACATAACCTCATTCTGTCTACTTTACGATATAATAAAGTTTCACGATTTTGTTTTTAAATATCTGAGTTTTATTTAAAATTTAAATCTTGCGTTGTTGTTGGGACACCCTTTAGTTCTGCTCCTTATCTAAGTTTCAAAAATGTGACTACCTTGTGTGAGGGGATATCGTTCTGCATTTGTCGTGGTGCAAGTGGACCCTATACGGACGTCATCAATGTATGGAATATTTTACAGCGGATATCTTACTAAACGATGCCATAAGTTTTGAGCCATTATATGTTATAAAAAGTGTAACTCACTTTGGAAATTTTTTAAAATTTAAATGAATGTGACCATAAAAAAATTTCTAAATATAACTTTTCGTTTTACGGCGAAAAATATTCGAAGTACTTATTCATATATCTGTGGTCACAACCCATAACAGCCTAAGTCTGTTTTTCAATATTTTCAGTACAGGAGTTTAAAGTTTTGAATCTTCACTGAAAATCAGGAGAAGGTGTTTTTTGGAAAACTTTGCTACAGATTCCAAGGAAACGAATTTCTTTACTTAGTTGTTAACAAAAAATAGTTGTTTATTCTCGCAGTCAAAAGATATTATCGAAAATGACATTTAGGCTCTTATGAATTTTTAAACGAAAGAAAGTCAAAAAGTTCAAGTTAAGTTAGGCTATTATTCCAAATTAAATAAAAAACTTTATGTGCGCCTAAATTGACATAAATTATTATTCTATGTCAAAATATTTCAGATTCAGAGCTTAGCTCAAGTTAGGAAAATAAACTTGTTTCTTTATTTTTTTGGATTAACGACTTAAGTTGATTTAGGCAATGATGAAAAAATAATGTTTATATTTGTTGTAATCCTAAATTGACTTAGGCAGTTATGCCAAAACAGTCATTTAGATTGGTTAGGTTTTTTAGGTTTAGGTTTTTTAGGATTAATTGCCTTCCTAGAAGAGATACAAACATGACAAATTTAGAGCAAATAAATTTAGATACGCTGAATACGATGGTGCTAATAACTCAATTGTGTCCTAACTCGAGTTAGGCTGTTACGGGTTGTGACCACAGATATATTTACTGGCTGCGATATGAAAACCACAAAAAAAACATGTTTTTTTTAGTAATTATCTCAATATGGCATTAAATTGGCCTTGTATCCATATAGGGGCCTAAAAGAAGGCCCGATTAGAACCATATTTTGCACTTATGATGCTGCTAGAACCAGTTAACATTTCCTGTGTATCAAATATGGTGCGAAGTTTAATCATTGAAGTCTAAAATGGAATTTTCTGTTATAGTTTAGGGTTAACTGACGCAAATGCAGTAGGAGGTAATTAGTCAAAAGTTAATGAATAAGGATTATACGTATTACGATTGATAAAATTTAAAGCTTCTTTTTGATCATACAGGTGTTTAGTTTCTAAAATTTTTGTGACATATTTGTATTTAATTCCCATTATTATGTGCCCACAATCTATGAATACCTGTACAGTAATGGCAACGGAATTGTCTAGAATTTCGAAAAAAAATTTGAACATTAGATTGAATCTGAAGGGGTTTTTGGCACACTTATTAATATGATTGACTTTTAAACTTTTATTTTTTGCAAACTTTTGGTGAATTTTTCACAAAATACATATATTAATTTCAAAGAGTCAGATTTTAAGCATTAATCTAACAATAAAAAAAGTTGATAATTTTACTTTGTTCTCAATGTGATTTCATCAGTCGTTTAATTCAGTTCTTTCGATACTTTGATTACATTTTGTTAGCACACAATTTTTCGAACGCACAACATCTTACCCGAACCTCTCGAAGACACAATTAAAACTTGAGTAAATTCGCAAAATGCCAGTTCACAAAAATTAACTGAATATAAATTATTCATTGAACAAAATTGTGTATTGGAACGACGGACAGACAATACACCATCAGCAGAGGAAAAGAAGAGAGTACAGAATAAGTCGAAATTGTATTGTGTTTGCTTGGAATTAAAGGAACTTGGTTATTATTCGGAGGAGAGAAATAAATCTTACCTTAAACCATCATCATCTGTATCAGCAACATGTGTGTCGTGGATGTTGCTGGTGCTGTTGTTGTTGTTTTCATTGTTATTATAATGCCGGAAACTTTCCAAATCGACACGATTATAGTGCTGGTGTTGTTGTTGTCTCAGCTGAGAATGCGTTGGTGTCAATCTATCGTTCTGCTGTAGTTTCATCTGAAACACTGGCGGAGATTGACGGTGGGGCGGCGAATGATGCCGCTGCTCACGATGTTGCTGCTGATGATGATGATGATGACGAAGATCAACGGCAACATTAGCGGCTGCAGAGTATGAACGAGATTCATCACTACTGCTGCTACAGCAATTGTTGTCACCTACGCGCGATTTCGCTAAATGGCTGAAGCTGTGGTGACCCGAACCACTGGAGCTGTGAGTGTGTTTCAATTTCTGATTCGAATTTGGATTGTGGCTCTGGTTGCTGTTTTGTCTAAATAAGGTAGGTTGTTGCCAAGATGGTCGTGTTGTTGGTGTTGTTATCGTCGTTGGTGATGGTGTCGATGATGCTGGCTTTGTTGAATGATCGCTGGTGTTGTTGCTCGTGCTGTTGTCGTTGCTGTTTGTCTTACCAACAATTGCATGTAGGCTTATTTTACTTGGCATACTCTTGTGGGTGTTCACAGACGACGACGACGCAATTGTATTCAAATTCATTGACGTCGTTGCTGTCGTTGATGCAGCAGTCATGGAATTATTTGAACTATTCGAAATGCTGGAACTGCTTTTCTGCAAGGAGACAAAAGCCAAGAGAACGTAGACAGTCGCATTAGAGTTACAATGTGAATAAAATACAAAAAGTTAGATTTAAACTTAAATGTTTGATTAGCTTTACAATTTCTTTCTTATTTACGATTTCGAATAGTCTATACAAGAATCGTAAGAGCAAAGGTGTACAAAGCTGAGAAAGTGCTAGAAAATTTGCAAAAAAAATTTTTTTCTTAAAAGATTTTCGAATGAGTTGTGCTCATAATGCGGTTCAATTATATTTGTCTAGTAATATTAAGGTTTTACTTATAGTAGAAAGACGGTATTAGTAATAATTTATTGGAGGTTTGATGAAAGTTTTTACTCTAAACATTTGATTTATAAATTGTCCATAATTATTTATAACGACGTCGCTAAATTTGTATATATTTAATATTTTCATATAAACCATGTAAAATTATTAGTTTTTGCACATATTTTGGCAGATTTCTAAGCATTAAAATAACATCTTCGACGGTTTTAACTGTATCTTCCATGGATCGCCATTAAACTTAAAATTATATATTCTTGCACATAAATAAAATGCCTTATTCGAAAATGCAGGTCATAAAAAAACGTAATAAACTTTGCCTACACATTTGATAGAGTCTTTGCTTGCACAGTTTTTTTTTCAAGTTTTGTGGAGATCCGAGAGGAATAATTTGATATTAGATTGATTATATGATGTCAACTCAATGTTTGTGCAATAACTTGTTTTGAATTATAAGTTTTTGTTAAATTTTGAAAATATATCATAATATTCTTAGTACACATTGAGTATAAGACTGCAACACTAGAATTTGGAAGCAAATCTTGCAATCTTTACAAGTTTCAAAATATTTTATATTCGCTATAAAACTAAATTAAATTCATATGACATTATTTGCATGTTATTTGCAAAACTTAATGTGTTCATTTAGCTCAAATTCTTTAATATATGCAAACAAGTAAGAAACTGTTTATGCTAATTGGGGAAAAACATTCGCCTTACATTCTTGCCACATTATTTTCGGATTTTTTTGTGACGAAAACAAGTTGAAAAAACGCCCCTTTACACACTTTATTGTTGCAAGAGAGTTATATAGGCTTCCGCCTTAGCATTTTAAATTGTATTACTACATTTCTGTATTTTGACAGAAATTTTTCAATTTTTTTTTCTGCCTCAACTAAATCCATTGACTTTTTTCAATTATCAGATACGTTTGTTGCTTAAGTCTTTTGTGTTTATTTCATAATTGTACCTTCAACCGGAGGAATAAAGATATACATATGTCATTGATATCTTACTTTTATTCTAGAATTTTTTGAGCGAGAATGAACATTAATTCGGAAATAGTAAGTAAATTTCTTTTAGATTAGACAATTCAGAAAACAATCACCTCCAATTATTGATACATTTTGTAATCAATATGTGAATATTTATTATTATTATATAATATTTTAAATGTCTAAAATAATCATCTTTTGGTCCTCTCTAATATTTTGACAAAATTGATTTAAAATCTTATTTTTATAGATTTTTAACTGAACTTTTATGGGAAATTTCGTTAAAATCCTATCTTATGTAAAGTCTATTCAAAATGCTGTTTTTTTTAAGTATATTTGATCGAAATTGTATTCTTAAAGAAAATATAGCCAAAGTTATAATATAGAGAAGTTGATTGAAATTCCATTTTTATAAAAAATTTCGTCAAAATATCATCTTTACAAAAAAAAAAAAAAAAAAAATTAGAAGATTTACGTTTTAAAAAAAAAAATAACAAAAAATTATTAAAGAGAAAAATAATTATTGAAAAGAAAACATCGTCAAGTTCTACTAGCATAGAAACTTTTATATAAAATTTTGTCGAAATTCTATTTGTATACAACATCTTACCGACATTTTATCTACGTAGATTATTTGCGTAGAATAGTTTGTCCAAATTCCATTCCTATGAAAAATTTGATTTGAATTATAATTGAAAAGAAATTTATGTGTCATACATGATTTTGTCGACATCTTTTTATTGTAGAAAATTTCGTAGAAGTTGTATTCTTGTACGGAAATTTTATCGAATTTCTACTTTTATGTTAAATTTTGTCTAAATTATGCTTGTAAAGAGCATTTCGTTAAAATTAAAATTTCGTCGAAATTCTGTTTTTATGGAAAATTTCGTTTCAACAATTTTGTAGACATTTTTACTCGAAGTTCTATTTGCATCGAAAATATTATCGAAACTCTATTTGTATAGAAAATGCCGCCAGAATTCTTATACTTTATGAAATTATATCATAACTCCATTTTTAGAGAAACTTTTGAGAAATTTTTAAAATTGTTTATATTTGGAAAATTTCGAATAAATTATTTTTCCATAGTCCATGTCTTCGAAGTTCTGTTCCGTATAATATTTCGGTTAAATACGCTACAAATCCGTTAGAGGAGATTGTTATGCTAAGAGAGAGAAGAGATTGAAAAAAATTCCATATTTACTAAACTGTAGTCTAAAATCTATTTTTGAAGAATATTTTATGAAAATTACGTATTTATAGATTATTGCTTCAAAAAGTCTAGAACATTTCGCCGAAATTTCAATTTTCATTAGCCACTTTTCAATTATTTTTAATAAGAAACTTTGTTTTTCTGCAGAAAACTTCGTTGAAATTCCATTATAATAAAATATTTTGCCGGAAATCTACCTTTTTTCGTAAAAAAATTGGCAATGAAATTAATCTTTCAAACAGTATTTCATCAAGGACTTTCAAAGTCCAGTTTTGTAGAAAATTTCTTGGAACGTAATTATGATTTAGGAAAAATTAAATGAGCTTAAAAGGGGCAAAAGTATCTAGAAATAGTTATCTGTGCGTCACCTTCCGAATTCTAAATTAATTACAATATATTGAATGCATAATAAGTTTATTGGAGTCCTCAAATTCTGTGCGTCACATTCTGAATTCTAAACTAATTACAATATATTGGAACAATATATAAATGGGAACTTTGAGAAGCTATTTGGAAATTGTTAGCAAATCTAACCTGCTATTGTGGTATCCATTTTGTCGAAAATGTACCCACAATCGATCAATAAAATAGTAGATATTTATTTTTCATAATATAATAAGATTATTAGAGTGCCCTAATTCATGGTGTGCCATTTGAAACATAAATTATATTTTATGAAAAGTCAATATTTCATAATTTTGAGACATCGATTAACAATTTTTTTAATGATTCTTGAAGAAGAATCTGTAGGAATTTCAGGTCACATACGAGTATATAAAACTGTTCACTATTTTACATGGCGATGTTATTAAACGATCATTTTCTTTGACGCAGGAGTGTAAATATAACCTATTTAACTTATTTATGATTTAAAATCTCTATTGGGACAAGTGTGTAAACATAACCTGTTACATTTGATTTATATGGTGTAATTGACCTTAAATTTCTTCTGAAACAGGTGTATAAATTTGTCTTACTAAATGAATATTGGCATTGGTTCTGTCTTTTGGAATCGTTTTATTTCATTAAACATCTACTACACCATTATATTACAGAGTGGGCGAAATAAGACCTATTAATAGCGTATTGTGGTCGTTGTTGGTGGTCTTGCGGTAGCAGTGTTTGCACAATTTGAATTTTGTATGGGTACATCTTAAGATCCAACTTTAAAATTCTACGCAATGTCGTTCTGGAAATGCCCAATTGGGTGGAACGGCGGCGAGTTGAGACAGATGGATCATCTGCAACACTCTGCTGCACAGTTTCCATGTTGTCTTCAGTGCGAATATTTCCATGAGCACCTCGTCCAGGACGGTCGGCCACTGAACCCAGTTCCTCAAAACGACCAACCAAACTCCTAATCATGAAGGCTGTGGGAGTTGATCTGGAATTAAAATGTTGCCGATATTTACGCTGCGTTAAAACAATTGATCGTTGACAAGAATAGAAAAACTCGATAATTTTAACGCGTTGTGTTGTACTGTAGGGTTCCATAATAAATTTCCCACAATTCAATTATAACCTACAAAAATAAATATGTCAAAAAATAAAAAAGTTATTTGTGCTTAGCATTAATAGGTTTTATTTCGCTCACCCTGTATATCACTTGACCATTCTGTTCATACCACACCCCTATAAAATTCAATATATTCCAATTTAACGGTAAATATACATCAGTTTGTTGCTGTTATACGGCATTTCACAAAAAAATAGCAGCAAATTTCTTGTGGGTGTTTCAGTTGGATCTTAAGCCATAACCTGCCAGGGCAAGACAACAAGGAAAATACACTACAAATCCCGAAATAATTAATGGATTTTAAAATGTGTAAATGCGTTTGTTTATACCTTTTTTCAGCCATTCACAGTATGAAAACGTGTAGCAATTTTTTACACGGCTTAGATGTATTGCAAACACCTAACAAGAAAGGGGGAAAAAAAACACTGACAACTCTTTGGGAATTACCCATCATTAACTGCTCGAATGTTTCCGCTGAGGTCTCCACCAAAAAAAAGGTGTCATTTCATGTTGTTCTCATGATGATGATCACAATAATGATTCTTTGATACCGTCTTTGGTGGCTGACTATTAGTAGAACTTTTTCATGTTGCTCTTTGAAGCGAAACGTGTGATTCAATCATTAACTCGTACAATGAAATTTAAACAAAAAGTTCTAGTTAAAGTTTTTTTTTCGGAAATGAGGAGAAAAAGTTCATTGCACCATAATTTATAAGAATTGTTATGAAATATTGTTGTGGTTCCGTTGACCGCTGATGTACATGAAGAACTTCAAATGCCACAAAATGTAAGAAATGTTAATAAGAGACACATGTAGTAACTATAAAGAAGATATGATGGGAAAATATTTTAAATTACACAAAGTTCATTAAACATTAAAAATTTTGAATGGAAGGGGTGAAGAGAAAAATAATACAATATTATTTAGAATTCCTGTTTTGCACTGAGCTAAACTAAAGAATAGGGGGCTTTTTCAAGGACACTATTTTTGATGGCTTTAAAAAAATTGTGTATTACAAGAATCATGTCATGCGACTATCGTTTGTTTGATTACGTAAGTTAATCTTCCATACAGCTATCAATTATTATTTGGGCAACGGTTCATTCATACTACTTCGAGTAGTAGTTTCTCGAACTGTGATGTCCGGAATCTTTGTTAAACTATTCGTTCCATTGAGTGAGTTTAAAAATAGAATGCGTTTAAACTCATTGGATATAAGAAACTCTCCCATATCACAATCATGAGATGTTTTGTTTTTAGTTTTACAAGAATCTGCACACATTTGTTGTTTAATTTTTTTTTTTGTATGTCAGCAACATTACGTTGTTTTTCATTGCTTAAGAATAGAGGGGTTTATAGTGCCCTTTCACATTAGGATCCAAAGGCTATAGATTTTAAAAGACCATTTTAAAACAAAGTTGACGTTTCTAAATAACATTTTGATGAAACAAAGTCTCAAGTTATTGAAATTTTGCTTTAAATTTATTTTAATTTTAGTATTTAAGGTAGTTTTGCACAAAAAAAAATTTCCGAAAATATTGGTTTAGGTGATGCAAAACACTCTTTTCAGTTGAACCATCAATACGTTCAACTGAAAAGGAAGAGGCAGACGGAAACAAACTGAATTTCAATATTTCATATCAAGTGTTACTTAATACTGTAATATAATTTCTTATAGCATTGCCGCAATGTTAATTTTCAATCAACATTAAATTGTTCAGAAAGTGGAAAATTGATTGCAACGATTTTTGTGAAATTAATCGTATGTTCGATGTTTTTAATTTAAATGGGAACTTTGAGAATGTATTTGGAAATTTTTAGCAAGTTTCAGATAATCTAACCTGCTGTTGTGGTATCCATTTTGTTGAAAATGTACTCAAAATCGATCAATAAAATAATAGATATTTATTATTCATCTATCATCATTTAAAGTACACCTGTTTCTGAAATAGCATACTTATGATAACGAATAACTCAATCATCAAAAAATGTTTCAAACTCTCTTTCCCGAAAAGACTGCAGTTATCGCCGTAATACGTATTTTTTTTATCTTTTATCGACTTGAAGTAGTGACTTAAATTCTGGAAAGAGAAAACAGGCAGCCGGTGTTATATTTAGGGAATAAGACCGTTATTTGATGATAGTTGTTGTATTTTGGCCAGAAATTCTTTCACAATGATAGTACATTATTGCGGTGCAAAATCTAAGACTTTTCCTTCCATAAATCTGGCCTTTATTGACGATTTTGCTCTCTCAAATGCCTCATAACGCCCAGGTATTATTATTTACTGTCTGAGCTTCTGGAAAGCATTTATAATGCACAACGTCGTTGTAAATACGGAAAACAATCAATTTATCTTCACTTTTAGTCGGCTTTGACATGATTTCTTCAATTTCGGCTCAATTGGAAGACGCCTTTCCCATGCCAGTTGACTTGTTTGCTTATCAAATTTGTACACCTCATCACCGGTTATAGTGTGCGTTGTGTATGTGGGTTGTGTGGGTAGGCGGGTGTTTCATAGGGTGCTTTGTACCGTTTACCCCTAAAACGCAGGCCTCTCTACCCGATCCTGTAATTAAGCAGACAAAGGGTATGATGCTTGTGTACAAAAACAAAGTAGTGTGGCCTTGTGCCAGGCGCCCTAGGAAAAGGTGGATTATGTCTTGGGATTCACCTATAATATGATATCAAACTGATCTTGGAACTCGTTTTTCGAAAACCAAGTAAAGGGGAGAGTCATAGTTAAACAAGACACATCCTGGCAACAGGTATCAGAATATTTATCTTTTCCGGTAATATAGTTGTATAACTAGAGAGATCTGGTTAATGAACTATGATTGGAGCATGGTGTGCTTTGCTGTATTGATATTCCCTCCTCGGACATTGAAAATCTATGCCGTAGATTATGGATTACCAGTTCCATGCGAGGTATGATAAAGCAAAACTGGAGTAGCTTGTCTGCGAAATCCAGACCAGAGGGTTCTTCTCTTCTGGTAGCACGGGTGACCTGGGATCCAAGGAACATGGTTCCTTCCTGGTCAATGGTGTTGGACCCCTAGTGGGAGCATCGTGCTGGCTGTGGTTGCCCGAACAAGTGCTTTCAGTGCTTTTGCGTTGCTTCAGGTCGCGTTGCTGAAGGAAGGCATTAGCTTAGAAAACACTGTTCATGTCTATCCGAGGTATTCCTAGATTGCCTCAACTCCTACCCGGGAGGTAGCTCACTTCATACCAAGTGACTACAAAGGTACTTTGGGCGAGTGAGGGAGTGGGACCTGAGGAAGCTTTTCCAAAGGACCTACTTCCAATTTCTGGTAGTTTGGCTAATCCTTCGGGATTAATTTGAGTACCCCAAAGGGGCGCTTGCTGTCGCTAGGAGAAAGAAAGAACACATAACCAAGAAAGGAAAGTAAATGATGGAAAACAGCACCTGTGTGGTGGCACACCATGGGTAAGCTTTCCCAGCAAGACTCATGTAAAACCTTCACATTAGTTGTATGTGGGTTGTGAATTAACCCATTCTAGCGTACCTTCAGTAAGCTTTACGTTATCGACTTTTTGAAGAAAATTCAGATCCTTCAGAACTAATCGAGCGACAATCCGTCTCATAACCAAACAATTTTATAAAATGTCAGGAAGTAATTTATAAGACACAGCGTTCATCTTTCTCAGACTTAAACAATGATTTTCAGCCACGATATTATTCGCTTTGCCGTTATGTTGTGTTAACTTCAACTGAAGACCTTGACCAGAGTGAGGCAAATTTTCCACTACATCTCCTTCCTCTTTGAATACACTGTGCACTTGTTTTTCATAAAGTCGTATCCACAGTATATGTTCTGTAACATTTTCAGCGATTCCGCACAAAAAATTTTATTTGCAATACAAAATATGATAACAATTTTTTGTTTGATATTTCTGTATATTGAAAAAATTGCAAAATATAATTGAAATGAATTGACATCCCTTTAAGCGAACTTTTTAAAAGATTAATTGGCGATACTTTTTTTTGACAGAATGTAATGTCTTTAATTTGGGCTATTATGTATTATTTTGTTGGAATTTTCCCAACAGTTTGATCTTAAAATTGGCACTTTTACTGATCAAAATCATGTTCGGGTTTAGAAACAGTAAAAAAAATCAGCAAGTTTGCTACACAGCAAGTATTTACACAATAATTTTAGCTTTCAGCCGAATGTTTATGCTAAGTCTGAATGCAAAACCTAGTCTAGTTTAAGGTAAACGTAGTCTATTTACTATTTTCAGAGAAGGACAATTGGGATACTTGTTATTTGTAGCGCATGTTAACATTTGTTTTCCGACACTAATTTTGTGACTACATTGAATTAAGATTTACTTCAGCATGATATGTTTTGTGTTAATTTTGGTTTCCGGCTTATAATTGTGATCATATTATAATGAAAATTACGCCTGCTGCATTCCCCTTAAAAAATCATTACCTTGGTCTTTAATATTACCCAAAACTTTGACATAACACACGTATTTTGCTTGCGTATCCACTTTGTTCTGTTTTGTTAATAACAAATTGTTTTTATCTGATTGAAGCTTCTGGATAACACTAATGCACATCCACCTTTTAAATTTTGTTACTTAAATTGTTAGTATTGAACACATCAGTGGCCTAAAATTCTTATCTTGAATCTTGTGTTTATCCATTAATTTCGAACTGACGCATTAACATCAAATTATTTTTAACCGATTTATATTGAAGGAGTTCATTTTTCCTTTTCCATGTTTATGGCTTAAATCTTGTGTTTCTTGTATGAATTTGGTAAAGCACATAAACACGTTCGTGGCTTAAGTCTTTTGTTTTATTTTGTGACATTTTTGTAATAACGTTCGTGTCTTGAGTGTTTTGTTTTGCATAAAGAAATCCACTTAAAAGTCATTTTAGTGGTTCTCCATTAAAATCGCAATACTTCTGAGTTGAAATAAAAAACTGAGATTTCCGTATTTTTAACATCACCTCCGTGAATCCCTGTTAATTAGCGCAATCTTTTGGCAATTTTGTATAACAGTACAAATCATTTAATTTATTCAATGAATATTTAATGATGTGTAAAATTTAATCAACAAATAATTGATTGTATTTCGCAGTGGGGTCTCGATTAAGGCAAACATAAATTGTTTGAAATTCAACAAGAATTCAATTACATTACACGATTTGGAAAATATCTTTCCACTACAAGTACATACAAGTAATTGTGCCATCTGGATTTATTGTAATTGAAATTAATTGAACGCGTTGAAGTTTATAACATAATAATTATTACACACGGCTACAACCGATACAACAATTTATTTATTTTTTTGGAATTTCTAAGCGGAAATTTTCCTTTTTTTATAGTGCGTTAATTCTGATCAACATTTTACAGAAGCCGAACAAGTCACCTTGCTTTTTACGATGGCTTAGACACTTTGGCACGAAAGCAAATGATTATTGTGTGAAGTTACGTGAAAGTCAAACTATCTGACCAAAATGTATGTATTAGTTAAAACATTTCTTAAGGAGCTATAGTAAGTTCAAGAATACTTCATTATTAAATCTTCTATATCCTTCCATTCTTTCTGCGGAGTACATTTTCATATTGCTGCAAAATATCCACCCATTTTCAGCAAATAGTTTCCAAAAATGTAGTGAAATCTTGTGTTAAATATTGCCACACAGGATTCTGAATGAAATATGTTTCACGGGAAGTTCATCAAATATTTGATGAATTATGACGGCTTAAAACTTAGAGCTGCATCCCTGTCAAACTCATTTGTCTATTGCTCATTATGTAGATATTGATCTTTATTAGAAGTTTTGCAAGAAACGATTCCTTTCTATCCGACTTATGCAAATTCAGGTAAATATATATTGCAACGTGATAATGCTAGATAGAGAGAAGAACATTGTATTATAAAACTTAACGCCTACAGGAAGTACGGCTGATAGTCTGGAGGAAATCAAATCGATGAAATCAAATATGAAATAGTTTGTAAATGTTGTTAATTGTAAAGATTAACTATTTATTGCCTGTGTAAGGGACCCTTCAAACAACCATGGAACTATGAAAACCCCTATTCGGTTACGCCCATATGGTAACCCAGCGGTGCACAGTGAGATTCTAAGTGCAAAAAGTCTATTTTTCGACTATAAAATATTAAAAATGTAATGATGCAATTTTGTACGGAATTATTTAGTTAAGAGAAATTCATCGTTGCTTTTTTGAAAAAAATAATTTTTTATCGCAAAATAATTACTTAAAAATGCTTGGGAGAAGTAAAGCGCAAAACGACTAAGATTTTAATGCAACTTGAGGGCCTGTATATGCATATTTTTTGTTCGTTTAACTATTTTATGTCATGATGTTCTAAAAATATGGTATTTTGTGATTCTTTAAGAAAAAAAGACAACTGGATAGCATAAATAGTTTCGAAACTATTTAAATTTAAAAAAAAACCCTAGAAATTTCAGTGTTCTAAGTTTTCCTTGGATGAAAAAAAGGTTAGCTCCGGCGACCTCCATGCTCTGACTGCAATAAAATGAAGGAAGGAAGTATATTATTGCGATTTATAGAAAAAAAATCCTTATAATATTTTATACTGCTGAACAAAGTTATAAATTTTATGAAAAAAGTCACAATAAGGCGTCAACCTCGTAAACAACATTTGGAATTAGATGATATTGCAAAAGAAATGATAGATGAATAAGTAAATAAGTTTCCTTACACATGTAACTAATTATTTTATTTTAGGCAATCCTACTAAATATTTTTACAGAAAATAAATCAGGCGGGTAGTGGGTGAAATGGTTATTTTTTCTGAGTAATATAGGCGATGGGCATGGCCGATTTGGATGAAACTTTCCAAAATTTTTGTTTCCGTAGTACAGATGATCCATGCCAAGCTACAAGAATTTCTACCTAACAGAATAAAATTTATACGAAAATTTCATTTTGAGTTGTATGGGCGGTGGGCGGTGGGCGTGGCCGATTTAGATGGAACTTTCCAAAAATTTTGTTT
>JAHXMU010000592.1:69078-92072 GCA_019455685.1 Philornis downsi
TTTCTTTTGCTTCATTCCCTTGTGAATTTTGCATTTTGCATATAAGATAAATTGGTTTTTTTTCCAACCCCCCCCCCCCCCCTCCTATTTGTTTTCTCAATCAACTTTACATACCCTACCTTATTCCATCATGTATTTCTTCTACTTCATAGCCTAAAAGTTGACCTCGCACAAGTAATGCTGATTTATAAACTTCCTTTTAACAAAGGCGACATGTTATTGTTAGACATCCGTTTTTGTTGTGACCATAAACTAGCTAATCTTTTAGATGACCTCTTTCATTTTACCACCATTTCTTTTGCTTCATTCCCTTGTGAATTTTTGCATTTTGCATATAAGAAAAATCGTTATTGTTGCCATAGAATTCTCTAGCAATTCTTCTATTCTATTCACCAAAGACTTGTTTTCAAAAAAAAAAAAAAAAAAAATAAAAATAAAACGCCGCCTGACTACCTTTTTCTCGTCGACATACTCAAACGAAAAAAAATATAACATTTGCTGCTATGACATGGAGATGGGGGCAGGAAACAGCAGAACATTGTTTAGCAAGAAACTCTTACTACTCTTCAACATTAACTACTTTTTTTGAAACGATTTTTTTTCTTCGTCTTCTTCAACTTCTTGGGAAATATCACCCATTATATGGCAATGATAAATTCGCAGTGAGAACAGAAAAAAAGTCTTTAGAAAGAAAGGTATTTGGTTTTCTAAAATGAAAAATTATCCATATCCGTGTGTTGTGTCAGTTGTGATATCAAAAGAAGTTTGCTGAAAGTAAACATTAATTTTTGTCTGGCTGAAAGTTGTGGTTTTTGATGCGGTTCGTTTGCATCTTCTTGGTATTTGGGCAAAATACAAAAGACTTAAGAAACAAACCTTAAGCATACCTAGTGCGGTGCAATGGGACACGTCAATTTGAAATTTGTTTAAGAGCCATTTAATCAAAAATTGATATCTATTAATACGAAAATATAAATCATAATGTGTTTTGTTAGACAAGGAAGTAAATAATGATATAAATATGGACATTTACTTTCATTATTTATGCAGAACGTCAGAAAAAGCTAATGATATAGGAGAACGTTATCATAAAATTACACATAGTTATGTGTATAAAATTCAATTTTGTAATATGGCAATAATCATGAAAAAAGGGCATGAAAATTACTGAATGTGGTTTTGTCCGATACAGCCATGCTTTTTTTCTACTGGTCCAAATTTGGCCAATTTTCAAAATTTTTTAACCTGCCTATAGTTATGAGACATTTTCGTAAAATATTCTAACCCTTACCGCCGCTACTGTATGACTGACAGACATGCTTAAATCCTACCTCATATATTAAGAGTTTCAGTAATGAGAAATCCCTATCCTATGATAGATAGTATAAAAACTAATATTAGAAATATAGCCATAATTGTATTGATAGGTGCTCTTAGTAAAAGAAATATAGTTTTGGATTAGTGTTTGATGATAATCTCCAAAATATTGTGCACAGTCCACATAACTCGAAAATTGGAACAGCAATATCCCATATAGTATTTAAAGGTGTAAAAGAAAGAACCAGTGGGCGACGTCAATCTTTTTGATAAAAGGCATCTACAGCAATATCTCATATAGTATTGAAAGGTATAGAGGAACGAGAGAAAGAAGTGGGCGTCGTCAAACCCTTTGAAAAAAGGCATTTACAGCAATATCTCATATAGTATTGAAAGGTATAGAAGAACGAGAAAAACAAGTGGGCGTCATCAAATCCTTTGAAAAAAGGAATCTACAGAAATATCTCATATAGTATTGAAAGGTATAGAAGAATGAGAGAAATTAGTGGGCGACGTCAAACGCTTTGATAAACGGCATCTACAGCAATATCTCATATAGTATTGAAAGGTATAGAAGAACGAGAGAAAGAAGTGGGCGTCGTCAAACCCTTTGAAAAAAGGCATTTACAGCAATATCTTATATAGTATTGAAAGGTATAGAAGAACGAGAAAAACAAGTGGGCGTCGTCAAACCCTTTGAAAAAAAGGCATCTACAACAATATCTCATATAGTATTGAAAGGTATAGAAGAACGAGAAAAACAGGTGGGCGACGTCAAACCCTTTGAAAAAAAGGCATCTACAGCAATATCTTATATAGTATTGAAAGGTATAGAAGAACGAGAAAAACAAGTGGGCGTCGTCAAACCCTTTGAAAAAATGCATCTACAGCAATATCTCATATAGTATTGAAAGGTATAGAAGAACGAGAAAAACAAGTGGGCGTCGTCAAACCCTTTGAAAAAAGGAATCTAGAGAAATATCTCATATAGCATTGAAAGGTATAGAAGAATGAGAGAAATTAGTGGGCGACGTCAAACGCTTTGATAAACGGCATCTACAGCAATATCTCATATAGTACTGAAAGGTATAGAAGAACGAGGGAAACAAGTGGGTAACGTCGAACCCTTTGATAAAAGGTATCTACAGCGATTGATCAGCATAAAATTGTAACACTGCGTAGCCATCGATTCAGGTTGTATTTGATTATGATATCGTATCTTTTTACTCTTACTGGCCACTCTACACAAAGGAGTTACACCAAATCATAACAGTTCGAAGTAATCAATCTGCGCTACGTAACGATTAAACAAAAAGTTGTATCACCGCCCATTCCAACCTGGTTTCTTAAATAATGAAGATGAAAAATTATTCCTCCTATTGTTGCGATGGAATAATCTTTTACCAAAAGTGGGCGATACCATAGTCTCAAATGCAAAGTAATCATCCAGAGAAATAGGTGAAAATAAGATAGTAAGCGCTTGATAATGCGGCTACAAATGAAATTACTTTCCTTGTAGAGTCCAAACTTGGAAGTGACGGCTTCAATCATCAAAATGCTATGCAGTTATTGTATAGTTCCTTATTAAATCGTGACTTTTCCGAAGCATTTAAAAATATTTAATAGAGTATACTAAAAGTAGTAGAGTAATAGAATAGAGTAGTAGAGTAGAGTAGAGAGAAAGCAATAAACTTTATAAATAATGAAATATTTCTAATCACTCTATTACTTCCATTAAGGACTAAACCTAAAGCTTTTCCGATTTGTTGTTGAATAATCATAAATATTTGCTATAATCGTTTATAATTCATATGTAATTGCAGTTGCTTTAGTGTTTCATGCAAGCGAAAAAGACCCATTTTGTAAAATTGCTGGAAGCTAGAAGCAAATGATGTGATTCCGACTGTTGATTGCCGTTTTCAAATAACTTGTCTGGGCATTTAATATTTGCGGTACTAATAGCGCACAGTTCACACGAAACCATGCAAGATTTATGAGGAGGAAATCGATAAACTTTCATAATCGAATAAATAAATCGAACAACAGCTTTCAACTGCTTTCAAGTTTTTCTAAAACCACACAATAGCAAAATCAAAACCATACAATATCTGTTCTTAACAAATCGTCATATTGAACTGGCTGACTGAAAGGCAATAAATTTAAATCTGAGATAACTGCTTTAGAATTAACGCTGACTAACCCCAGTAAGTGCCACAAAATCATTTTGGAAATTGTCTTGTTTTAAAATTAAAAGTTTGAATTGTGTTTCGATGTCAAAATTGTATATTTTTTTTATTAAAATTAAGATTTTTTCAAAGTATAACATTTCAGATTATTTTAAATACACCAAAATAACTGAGTATCATAAGGATATGTCTGTTAAAATTCATAATGATAATATAAAGTTCTAATACTTTTCCCGGTTTGCAACGATTCCGAGCTGAAGGGAAAGATTTTATGTACTGAATTTTATATGCGCCGATGTTAAGCAACGAGAGAAACAATTGCTTTAATAAAATTGCTTAGTAGGAGAATTTATACGTTAATATTATTTTAATGGTTCATCTGTTTCAAGACCATTCCCATAGCAAATGCTTTGTATCTTCTTTTCCAGACTGTATAGTTTATCACTGTTTTGATATAATTGCTTAATGGTGGCATTTATACGTTAAAATTACTTAATAGTTCATCTTTTTCAAGACCAGAGGCTTTGTCTCTTCTTTTCCAGACTATATAGTGTGTCATTGAAGAGGAAATCTTTGTCATCTCGTTGCTTATAGGAGCCTTCATTAGGGGATTCTAGAAGAATAGCTTGAGAACGTCTCTAACTCCCAAAATGTAGCGAAAAAATCGTAACGTTTTTGTAAATTTTATTTGATTTTTTCATCTTTGTGGTTCGCTTGCCTCGATATTACTGGTGTTTGAACTCCCGATCTATTGCCTTGTAGCTGCATATGCTATTTTCAGGCTTACCCTGCATTAAAAAGTAGCAGTATGGTAAAAATAAGTAATAGCAGTATGAAAAATGGTCCCTTTGGGGACAACATCTACTGACTGACCTCAGTGAACTTATGGGGATTTTAGAAGAATGGCTTGAGAACGTCTCTAACTCCCAAAATGTAGCAAAAAAAAAAACTCATAACGTTTTTGTGAATTTCATTTGATTTTTTCATCTTTATGGTTCACTTGCCTCGATATTACTGTTGTTTGAACTCCCGATTCATTGCCTTGTAGCTGCATATGCTATTCTCAGGGTTACCCTGCATTAAAAAGTAGCCACATGATAAAAGTAAGTAATAGTAGTATGAAAAATGGTCCCTTTGGGGACAACATCTACTGACTGACCTCAATGAAGCCTTCCAAAAGTAGAGAAACACCAAAAGCATGACTGAAATTTCTATATTGGGGGTTTTACAGATTGCTTTGCAGGATAAGTGTAGCCGAATAGTTTTCCATTTCATGGTCTTTTGCCCTTATAAAGGAAAAATACAATACGAAAGGATGTAATTTATGTATATGGAATTCAATTGCATTTGTACATACTTATTCAAACATTTATAAGCTTCATGCGCTCCCAGCTTAAAAAGTAGTTATGAAGTGAGTTGTTTAACATTTTTGCATTTTATATTTATCCTGATAAAATCATAATGCTATGCGCCACAGCATTGTAGGATGAAAATTTTGCAAACTTTTCGAATTTTAATACTTTAATATCTTTGCTTTATGACAGGAACAAATCATTTCGTAGCCTAATGCTTTAACGGAGGCATTCTGATGTAGTGCTAAAGTTCCACATTGTTTAATATGAAAATGACATCTGTACTAGAAGAAATCTGTATATGAAGATTTATTTTTTTCTTTGAAAGCAATTATATATTAACTATTTCAAACTACTGCCAGCAAGAGTACTCAATAGTAAACAAACAAAAAAAAAAAAATTGCTTGTATATTTTAAGACACAATTCTCCAAGTATCTCTATACGATTCATTCAAATCACTTTTTGCGAAACCCTAATTGAAGTATGTTTAATGACAATAGTATGAGATGCATTATAAACACTTAATTGTACTTAAGAAGCTTATGCGATTCTCATGCTTGAGCGAAATATGTATACATGCTATCTGATACCCTTCTCGATTGTGAATACTAATCAAAATTTACGTCAATTTCAATGGCTGTAATGCATTGAGAACATGGGGTGAATGTCAGTCACTACAATGTTAAGTCACCTGACGTTTTCGTATGATATTTAAAGTGATAAATCTACAACACATCCTCAGTGTAATTACATTTATTAAATGACTCGAAAACTTGTATAAACGTCACACATGAGCAGAGCAGAATTAAAATATTCGAGACTCCCTATGAGTCTGCAAACTTATGCATTGTTGTCACAGACAGTAATAATTAAAAAAAAAAATAAAAATCAACCTTGCAAAGGGGCAAAAATAATGTGGATCGGATGTAATGATAAAAGAACGATTTCGATATCCGACTACCTGATATGATATTGAATATTTTTTTTTTTGTCACATTTTAAAAATTCTTATGTTTTGCTACCATTTTTCTGCCGTAGCCAATGGCGGAAAGTAGATTGATTGGTTATTTGATCTTTTCTTCTGACCAGTTTGCACAAAAGATTCATTCATTTATACTCTAGGGATCATTGCAAGTCTGTTTCATCTGTCTGATGTCATGCTGTGATTAGTGAGCTGGAGAACAAAAATGTGAAAATGGGCAAGAAACAAACGATATGGCCAAAAGCCATACAGTGTTGAAATCAAAGAAGACAAGACCGACATCACAAGAGATTTTTATTAATTGAAGTGATTTTTTTTTATTTGCTTTTGTTTAGATTGGCAGACAATGGATTAGTTGGCATTAGCCGCATTAGGCTGAGCGCATAAATAGGGTTACATTTTGATTTTGCGTTTGTGTCTTAAGTCTTTTGATTTCACGATACGGCTTAGGAATTATGACTTTTGATTTGATTATAATGAAGAGGAAACATAATATTTTGGTTGTTTTGGTTAAAAGTTAAGTAATTTTGTGAAATCAAAAGATTATGCCACATATCGTTTCTGATGTTTTCAAGTATGTGAAGAGGGAAAAATTTCTTTGAAACATGGTTTGTAGGAAAGATACTTATGAAGGTAGTTTTTTTTCTATAGGAAATTTAGCCTGTCTTTGTCTTGACTAACAGCCTAGTTGAAAAGTGCCTCTAGAAACTGGCTCCTTCACAAAAATAGTTTCAAAGATGTCCTACTACAGCTGCTCTACTGTAAGAAAACTCAGTTAAAAGGCAGAAAGAATAGAAAACAGTGCAGATCTGAACTCAGTTATTACCACCCAACCGAAATTTTCGTAAGAAATTTCTTTGTCACAAATTGTGCTCTTGGTTATACCACAGGATAAAAATAAATCCTGAGATAAACTTTCTATAGCAAAAATGCCATTAGATTATCTGTTTTCACAGTAATAGATAGAAATTTTCCGTAAGCAATCTTTAGTGAAAAAAGTTTCAGTATAAAAAAAATAATGTATTTTTTGGAAGGCTGGCAAAGTTGAATCAAATGTAGACAGCTGAAAGGGAACTATTTTGGGAGTTGAATGTGTGTATTTTGCTCTTCCAACGTGTTGATAACTTATCCTGCCGTTTTTAAAACAAATTTCGTACAACGATTATGAAGGAAAACCCTAATGAATTTATGTGTGGTCCAGTTTAACTGATTTTGTATTCCATGCCAAGTTTCCATAAACATTAAATAATGTTTTTTTTTTAAGACAAATGACTTACAAACCTTTGCTCTACCAGAAATGTTCCTTTTATAGCAGAATTTCTTACAGCAAAAATTCTATAAAACTTGTTTTCTTTATAAAATACTGCAAATTAATTTCAATGACTAACATTATCAAGTCACTTTCATATTCCCCTTTTTTAATTGTTTTGTTTTTAAAATTAATTTCTTAAACTCCAGTTTATGTTTGCGTCTTGAGTCTTTAAAATTTTCTTGTTCTTGTTCTAAACAGCGCGTAAATAAATTTCAGTTTCATTTAAATTTTTAATGAATTTGATTATCTGTTAAACAAAAGTCAAGGCCAGTTGTCATGGAAACGGCTGATCGTAGATTTCGCTGTGGCATTACTCTATTCTCTGGAATAATTACAGACCCTTTCGGAATTTTGTGGTGCTTTTGTTAGCAAGTTGACTTGTTCCCAAGTCATCAATTTCATTGTTGGTTTTACACGGTTTTACTTGTAAACTTGACTTCAGATATTACATTACAAAACATCAATTTGCTCATTTGTTGCTCGCTTGCAAGTACCTTCGACGTGTAGACGCTTCAAAACAGCGACCTCGTCTGGGGAGATTTAATAACACAGCGCACAACAATCAATTACAAAAAGCAAAAACGCTACTCTTTATGGGCGCAAGTCAAACTAAATTATCAACTAAATCAAAATTATTTAAGACTCAAAACGAAAACTTTAGAATCCTCTAAGGCAACGGGGAGAAAAGAACAACGAACAATTAAGGTCTCTACTTACTTTGCCGTAACTATTTAGAGGGCCGTTTATCCAACGATCAGCCTCTAAACGTCCTGTTAACAATGCACCTGTATCCGGATCAATCCGCTGCCATTCACGCACCTCTCGCTGGAAGGGAGATCTTGCACCATTGGTTCCTGTTGCCATGACTCGGGATGATGACGCTACGGAGGTTGCGTGTTGATGTAAGTCGGGCGGTGCAAAAAGTCTGAGTTCCTTTTGTGTATTGGTCGTTGATGAGGTTATTGGTGTAGCCATGATTTCCATGACGCAGTATATTGATGATGGTCAGTGGCCAATTTTAATTTACATGTAATAATCAAGAAAGATCGTTTGACTTCCTTCTTTTCCAGTTATTGAGAAGAACGAATGGTTCTTCTTTTTCTTTGCGTCTGGGTAAATTTGATTTATGATTTATTTATAAGCTTAGTTTGTTTTTGCCTTTCTATGCCAGTTGTTGTGTGTATTTTACTTTAATTTATGATGATTTCTTTTGACTTCTTCAGTATTTGCTGCTTAATTTTTTTTACGTTTTCTTTGCAATTTGGTAGCGTTGGCTACTGTTTTTTGTGTTCTTTTCATGAACACTGTTAATATTTCACGCTCTAATTTAATCAATCTTGTTTTTAGAGTTGTAAATAGCACTTTAGTTTTTACCAAATCAAAGGTAGAAGGAAAGCTGTAAAGAGAAAATATGTAAGCAAACATTAGCAAACATGAATACAAATGAAATTGAACATTTAGGCAGTTAAAATGTTGATATGAAATTGTGGTAATTGGCTTAACCAATAATCCCAAAGTTAATTGGTGTTGTTTTTGAAAGCCCCAATAACTTTCCAAAAATTTGAAAACCATTTTACAATATGTTAGGCTACAGTTGTTGGATATTTTGAAACGCTGGAATATGAGCTGAGCTGAGTTTCATCTAAATCCTATGCACGCATCCCTTGAAATTCTTCCAATAAGACTAAAGCTTGTGCAGAATGAACATTTCGAAATTTGTTAGATAAATTTAGCTTTCTAATACTATGTGCTGGAATAATTTCAAGAGCACATTCGAATTAATAATAGTAAATTAAGTTTTTGGCATATTAACCTGTTTTTACTTAGATTTAGAGGAGGAAATTTGAATTGAAGTCCATCGCATGAGTATTCGGTATGTCACATGATATTGCAACAATTACGATTACGGATCACTTCCTTTTTCTGAGACAGTTGCTTAGGAAATATAGCAAAAATTTTCATAATGTTTGTATGAACAAATCTGCTCTTACAGGAATAATTTTCTTCAATTGCGTGTTATAGATTTGCGGACTGTTTGCCGGCATATCCTTAGACAAGAGAACGTGTTGAAAACGTCTATTTTGTTGATTTTCTTGAGAAAACTTTAAATTGTTAACAAATTTTTAATTTCAGTTTCTACTATATATCGTAAATACCCATTTTTCTAGACATGAGCTCTTACATGCTTAAATTTTTAGCTACTGGCATAAGTTCGTCTAATATCCATATTAAAATTTCAGTTTCCTGGTTCGAGCTACAGTGAGCTTTCAATAGATGCATGAAAGGACAGTCATTTTCAACCCACACTGACCTACACTGAAGAAAATAAAGAATGTAAACTTTGTAAATTATAAGCGTTTCTAGTTATTACAGCACGAATGACAAATTTTGTCTACCTCTATCATATGGTAGGGAATAAAATAATATCGGCTATTACAATTAATCATTATTATTAATTAATGGATTCCAATTTCCAATTCCAATTAATTTTATTCCAATTTCATTCATATTGATGTACAATAAAAACTTATTTTTCTTTCACTTTTTTCTTTTGATCAATAATTTTTACAACATTCCAACATGACAGCTTCAGAGCAGGATTCTATAGATCAAAATTTGAGTGTTTGACTCTTTGTTGAAAAAAATAGAAAAGCCGAAATCGACTTTGTGTCGTGATATTAGAGTTTTATTTCGATTTACATATTTTTTATGACTCAAATTGTTTAATGTAGCTTGTAATGTTTTGTAATAGCGCAAAAATATAGAGAAATCGTATCAATAAAAGTCTACAGCTATACGACCTAATTGAGTTCCAAACGGATTGCAACCGAAATTTTCAGCAAAATGCCAACTTCTCCAATTTAATTTTACAAAGACAAATATTTTTTGCAGTCTGTTTGAATACTTCACTGTGCTCAATACACTTTAACTCACAGAACTCGTAATAATTAAATAAAAATTATATTTTATATTTCACAATATATTTATATTATATTCCATTGAGTCTTGCTCATTCAGTCCATTTTGTAAGGGAGCTGAGTACTGCCCTTACAAAGCAAAACAAATTTTAAATTTTTAATTAGAAATTTCAAAAAAAGTTTTGAATTTTGGTAAATCGATCAATTTATATACATATACATATAGAAGGTTCGAGAAGAAGTGTTGCATTACAGTCGATTTCCCAACTTTATCCATTGCTTGATATGCAATAAATTGGTCTGAATTTAGTGGAATGTAAAGAAACATATGAATATGAGGATGTACAGGTGAAATCGGTCAATTGTTAAGGATTCGTGGCTGCATTCGAATTGACTATACAGATAACAGATAAACATTATGGGAATATCAATTTGCCACAACCTCTTTTTTCCAACCAAGCTTTGCATAGAACTAAATTGGTCTTGAGTTTAAATAAATGTAAAAACAAACTTCTATTACACAGACCTCCTTCATTTGTTTATTTATTTATTATTACAGACCACCTTCATTTGTTTACTTATTTACTATTATAGACCTCCTTCATTTGTTTATTTATTTATTATTACAGACCTCCTTCATTTGTTTATTTATTCAATATAATAATTTTGCGTCAATCGATTTTGAACAACGTTCCTCAATGACTGTATTTCATGTCTTTCGATTTTTTCGTCTTTTGCGTGGTTATTTTAATTAGAGAATTGCCAATGACAACATTTTATGTTAACTTTTCTTCTAAAATTTATTGAAATGATCCGAGCGACTCCTTTAATTTCCAGCACGTATCACTGATATGAACAGTAAAGCGTATAAAGCGTATACGTTATGTGATAGATCTGCGTTACGTATGTACACCAATTTTTTTAAACATTTCCTCGAAATATTTCTTTTTTTTTAAATAATTTCTAAAATTTACAACCAGGACTATTTTTTAGTAATTTTTACCTCGATTTGTGGACATTTTCTTTTTTTTAAATTACAAAGTTACCATCTAACTCAAACCAAAGGCATTGTTATGACATTGTTAACGCACATTTCTTGTTAATTTACTGTAAGTTATCATACAGGGTGGCGCACCAATTGGACTACAATATAAAATTCGAATAACTACTTTTTTAATCAACTTATTATCATTATTTTATATTATTTTTTTATTATTTATTTTATATTTTTTTTTTTTTCATTGTACGGAAAATTCAATTTTCTCTTATATAACTACATATTATGCTTTTAAGGATTATAGACTTTGATCTGATCAGAAAATGATTCGTTGCGGGATCGCCTCAATTATTGTTTTAATGAACTACTTTAATTCAGCCAAATTCCTTGGTTTAGATTAGGTTAGGTCAGTGTGGCGGTCTGTATAGACAGACTCGCTAAGACTACATAGTCCATTGTGATACCACGTAAACTAGAGATATGAGGCATTCATTGAGCAATCCTGAGCGCCATCCAAGAAGCCTTTAACTCGGGCAATATATATATCATCCAGATCTCCTAGGTCCCTAAAGAAATATGAGCTTAGTATTGATGCCCGCCTGTTCTCCAGGGCGGGGAAATTGCAGCAAAGGTGTTCTATAGACTCCTCCTCCTTCTTCTTCTCCTCTTCATTCCCACAGTTCCTGCAGAAGTCACTAGTCGCAGCCTTCAGCATGTCTTCCAATCAGACAGTGTCCTGTCATGACGCATACAAGTAATGAGACGTCGGGTCTTAATAGCGACAGCAGTGCATGTGAACGTTTCAGATCTAGACGAGGCCACATCTGTCTGGATAGATTACAGCCTTGGACAGACGCCCACCTAAATTCTTTGGTTTCCGTTTGCTTGATATAACACCCTGAAACAAAGTCTGGTGCAGTCAGTAAGTCAAGTAAGCTTGAGAGCCAGCGGAAAGTAGAGTTTCTGTATATTAATTTGTTTGCGAATTTTTGTTGAAGCTCCGTCATAGCCAGTCTGGCTATGTGTTCATTAGCTTTATATTATGAAACCAAATGCTGTTAAAATGGATACGTCTTCGGCGCGGTTCTAAGTAAAAGAAAACTCCTTCAATATCTTTAAACAACGGTCCCCATTGACAGTTGGTAGTAGCACGATTCGTGCGCCATCCTGTACTTTTATATATTTCAATATTAATGACATTATCCTATTTTTTACTTTGGTTCCTCATTTTTGTATACCAGAAGTTTTTCAATGCCATTTTATTAAGCGTCAAACTCTTTCAAATGCAGAAAATTCTATAAAATTTGGTTCAACATCTTCCTATTGCATTTAATTCATTATTTTTATTTCAATTCGGCATCTAAGTAAGCAGAGTATTATTTTATTTATAATATATTTATTATTATGTTTCTATATATATTATTTATATTTATTATTATTTTATTATTATATTTCTATATTTAACATATATTATATTTATTATTATATTTCTTAAAATATAAGCCAATTAATTGTGCAATAAGTTTGTGTCAACTACAATTCTGTTCCCACATAAATTATTCTTATAACAGAGTCATAAAACCAACAATGACAACAAAATTTGTAACTTCTACCAAAAGTGCTAAAGTAATAATAACAAGAATATGAATCACAAAACCAACAAATTGTTTTATATTTCCTTTTTATAACTTTATCACCTTATAAAGAATGAGAACATAGCATATGCATACATACGAGTATGTATATGTACGAATGTATACCACAATATTCGAATAATTATAAGTAATTATCAAATAAAAAGCATAAGACAACTTTATAATCATGTATGTATATGTGCGTGTGTATGCGAATCTCTTCGCAATGCTTAATAACCAGATGTTTGCTAACCAAACCAAACCAATCCATATGAATACAATTAGTCAGTCATGTGTTCGCTTATAATCATATTTCATTCTTCTTGGAGTTTTGAATTTTTAATGATCTCCACACAATAATCAACACATTTCATGTTCTACAGTTTCGAATGATTTCAATTCTTTGGAACAAAATGCTCACGCTACGGAGGTATTTGAAATGAAATGCTGTTTGAGAGCACTGAAACCGTCAGCCACCGGTTGTAATTATTTCTGACCACTTAAGAAATAAAAAAACGAACAGAAGAAAACACAAAGTATTGTAAGAAACGAGTACAAGTTCAAAGTTATTTTCTCAAATAAAACAAAAACAACAAGCACAACAACAATAGAATTGCAGTAGAATAGAAGTTAGAGAAAACCATAGTAAGAACTAGTTTTCATATGTTAACACAGATTCGTTTTGGTGATAGTTATTATACGATATTACACATATGAATGTACACTTGCGGGTACGTTTTAAAAAGAAAAATAACCACATTTGAAATCTATAAAAACAAACTGAAAAGCAAGCGCGTTGAAAGCCATCAGCAACAACAGTTGAAAGACAGACAAAATACCGAAAAGCTTATGCCAGACACACGCAATCATATGGTTAATCCAAAAGAAGACAAATTTTGAAACGGACGGTAGCAGGACGCTACATAATAGTTGTGGTTTAATCTATTGCATATCAGAAAAGATACACTGGAGTTGTTGAAAGAAGATTGAATTATTTGGGATCGGTAAATAATCTGATAATACAGGGTGGCGCAATAGAACGTGCATATTTAAAAAATAGATTAAAAAATAAATACAAAAGGTATGGTCAAAATAAATCTAAGGCATTGTAGAGTAATAAATGGAGTTTATTTTTTAAAAATAACATCATCTAAATGGTGACCCTCTCTACGACGGCACTCCTCTAACCGCAAACGAAAATTATTGAAAACTTTCTTCAGTATTACTGGTGTAATGGCTGCCATTTCACCACGGATATTCTCCCTGAGCTCAACGATATTTCTTGGAATATTACTGTAGACTTTGTGTTTGAGGTATCTCCACAAAAAAAAGTCAAGAGGCGTCAAGTCTGGACTACGTGGGGGCCATGGGATATCACCTCTTTTCGAAATCGGTCTGCCATGGAACATCTGCTTCACAACTGCCATGGAGTCATTTGATGTGTGACAGGTAGCTCCATCTTGTTGGAACCAAGTTCTGGAATTCACTATTCTTGAATTTGCAATTTCTGGAGCCAAAAAACCGTACAACATCTCAACATAGCGTTCCGTATTAACCGTGACGTTTTGGCCCCGCGCATTTTCGAAGAAAAAAAGGACCAATTATTCCTCTGCCAGAGATTGCTGCCCATACTGTCACTTTAGGACTATGCAATGGTTTCTGGTGTTTGATTTTGGGATTTTCACTGTTCCAGTAACGACAATTCCCCAATTCGACAATTCTTTACTTATAAGGAAAAACGACCTAACTGTTTTGAGATATGAAGCCTGGAGCTTGGAAAAAATAAAAAAATAAGTTCTTCCTTTTTGAACCCTGTAATATAATTAAAGTCAATACCATAATTTTAATTTAAGGAACATTTCGCATTTACCAAAAATTTAACAGCAAAGACTATAGATAAATTTTCAATTTGAGTATTAAAAAAAGCAAAAATATTATTCCTTATGCTGTTTTCGTGGGCTCGATATAGTATGTTGTGTGAAATTGAAAACTGCATAGTTTTAATTATCAGAAAATTCATTGTACAAATAATCTTTTTTATAACGAACGAACTATTTTCCTAACATTCTTAGTGATGTATCAATTGATCGAAGTGTTCCAACGCAGTGTTTTAATTGAGGGATCAGCAGAACGTGCGCTAGCAGCATTTCTCTTTCAAGTGAAGCCAATGAATATGATAATAATTTGATAATTACAGATACTATACAATGATATGTTACATTTGACATGTATTTTATATAAAAAAAATGTTTATGGAATTAGATGAGTGATACATTAGGTAGGGTTTCATAGTTTATCTAATATTGCGAAATATAAATAAATTGTTGGTGTTGCCTGTATGTCTAATTAACTGGAAAACCAAACCAGAGCCATCCATCATTTGGTTCATAAATTTATATTAACGGAAATCAAATGTAAGGAGAAAACTGAAATCGGAATCATTTTATACGTACTTAAATAACATAAACAATCATTCAAATTCATTGTTTTGTGGTTAAACAGAATTTCCTACAAGTACTAGGATATTCTTTAAAGTTTTTAAAAAGGTATCAAATTTAAAACGACTTACTGGCAAATTTGACTTTAATAATATGCTGTTTTCGTGAATTTAACAATGTTGATATTTCACATCATCATCATCATCGTTGACGGAGAGTATCGGCGTCGCATGAGCAATGAGCTGTATGAGCTATATGCCGACATCGATGTGGTTAAACGCATTAATATACAGCGATTGCGTTGGCTGGGTCATGTTGTGCGGATGGACCCAAATGCTCCGCTACGGAAAGTTTTCAACAACGAACTCGACGGACAGCGCAGAAGAAGGCGACCAAAACTTTATTGGCAGGACCATGTTTTTGAAATACTTTCGAAACTTAGTTTGTTAAATTGGAGGAGAAGCGCAGAAGATCGAAGCGCTTGGAATTATTTTCTACGGGCGGCGTATAATAGATAAGGATGTCTACTCCAGTCACCACTTGAGAAAATATTTAACATATGGCAAATAAAATGTACCCGCGCTATTTTATTCCATTCTTTCTTCACCAAGATCATAATAAATTTTGTGTACATATGCAGATATCCGTGGCTTCCTCATATTCAAAAAAAAAAAAAAAAAAAATTAAAAAACAACAAATTTGTTTTTTCTAGGAAACCTACTCATTAAAATGAGACATTAAATTATATCATATCAGCGACGAATTAAAATTGTAATAATATATCAAAATAAGTGAAAATTATTGAAAGCAAAAATTACATTAACTGGCATAAATCGTGTACGAACACTTTGAGTTATCGAGTAGTCTATAAAAAGCTGATCAAGCTTACTTTCAAAGTTATCATTAATTACGATTCTTTCAATAAGTTCAAAAATAGAATGCTTGTAAAATCACTAAATGGGAGAAGTACTACCATTTCCCGTTCGTGCGGTACCATTGAATGTGTTTTAGTTTTTATGTTCCCAACAATTGTTCCATTTTTACGTCCAATTTTCATTTCAAAATCTGAGGTAGTTTAGAAGTTATAACAGTTTTTCAAAACAGCGATTGTTGACACATTACGCGATATCTCCAATTATTAATATTAGTATTACAAGAATACATTTTTCTTTTATTATTGTTTATATCAATGAGATACATATTGTCGCCTAAGCACTATCTCAAAATTCTGCAGTTATAACAGATTCCTATAATAGTAACACTTCATAACACAAAACGGGTCGTTTTTCCTTATAAGTAAAGAAATAATGCCAAGCTTCTTATCTCAAAACAGTTAGGTCGTTTTCCCTTATAAGTAAAGAAATAATACCTGTAAGAAAAAACGACCTGACTGTTCTGAGATATGAAGCCTTCAGCTTGGAAAAAATATAAAAACTTTCTTCCTTTTTGGACCTTGTAATGTAATTAAAGTCAATACCATTCCAATAAGTTCATAAATCGAATGCATGTAAAATCACTAAATGGGAGAAGTACGACCATTTCCCGTTCGTGCAGCACCATTGAATGTGTTTCAGCTTTTATGTCCCCAACAATTGACATCACCTCATTTTCTATTTCTTACTTGATTTGCTCTACCTAACAATATTTTTGACATTCTTATAAATTTTACTTTTTTTATAACTATACCGTACATAAAAACATATTGGACATACCTGGAATTTGGAGACATATTAATTAGGTTTATTTCTTAAGCCTTTCCGTTGAGTTTAAAGTTCTTGTCTTAAGTCTTCTGATATCTGATAGCGACGAATGTGATTCAATTTTTATAAATTGATTATACCATTCCTTACAAAACCTCTTATGCATGTATTTATTTTATGTTTTTAGCTTTTTATATGAATTATTTCAAAATAATTTCGCCTAATCATTTTTACGATATTTAAGCCATTATAATACACTATAAGTGTATTTCTTTGGTAAACAGCATGCTCGTCGTATGTTTTCTTTTTTATTTTTAAAATAAATTCACATACTTTATGTGTGTAGTTATAGTTGTCACAATAATCTGATTAACCACATGATGATTTCATAAGAATGATTTCATTTAAGATCTTTGGGTGTTGCTGTTTCGCGAATGCTTTTAAGATTCTGATGCTTATTGGAGCTTATGCTTGTACTCCTGTTTCTTAAGTTCCATTAAATTATATACATTTATCATAATTTTTAAAGGTATATTTATGTTATATAAAGTATATGACATATTGACTATTACAATGGCAAGTAATCTAGAATAAATTGCATATTGACTATTACAATTCTATGTTTCAACCATTTCAAGTAAGCTTTCAGTTCATTGCTTAAATCTTTCGTTATATATCACCCTTGGTGATTACGAAATTGACATGCTAATATACGATTAGAATGGAATAGTACAATGGTGCCTGGCAACCGTCAGTACAGGTCAATGACCATTGAGGTTGTACTGATGTTCTGTACTCGTGTGCGAAAAACCGTGGATAATGGTTGGTGATTGAGATTCTCTAATAAACCCCATACCTGTGTAATGGGTAAAGTTTGAAATGAATGAAGTTTAATGCACAATTGAAATGGTCTGAGGAGAATTTATTACTCTCTAATGACTTTTCAATCATATTAATAATTGAATTAATTGTGTTAGTTGAACAGCAATATGTTTCCACTGTAGAATAAAACGATGACATGGAGGGATATAAATACATGCAATACATTTTTGAGAGTATTTATTCGAATAATTTTAGGAATATTTAATTCAAGGGAATATTAAATACTGTGAGAATTGTGGGGGAGTGATCTGATGAGAGGTCGAGGGAAGGAGTAACGATGATGTGTTCTCTTGTTGTGCTCTTCATAACTGCAAAATCTATGAGATCGGGGGTTTTATTGAGATTCGTGGGCCAGTATGTTGGTTCACCTCCAGACAAAACTTTTAGGCCTGAACTCGATATAACATTCAGCAATTGCCTGCCCCTGGGGTTGACGAGTCTAGACCCCCAGAAGGTATGTTTAGCATTGTAGTCTCCGGCTGCTATAAACTTGTCACCAAGAGTAGAGAAAAAGTGTGAAAACTTGTCTTCGCTTATAACATATTTGGGAGGGCAGTATATGGAAGAAACTATTATGTTTAATCTAGTTAGTGCAATTGAAGTGGCTTGTATGTGATCAGTTTTATATTCGCGTAGAGGGAAGTGCTTTACCTGATCATTAATTATTACAGCTGTTCCTCCGCAAACTCTGCCACTGGGATGTTTTGTATCGTAGGTTGAGTATCCATTTATTCGGAAGCATTTTTTTAACGAGAAATGAGTTTCAGAGACTAAGAGAATGTCAATATCTCGGGATCTCAAGAAATACTCTGCTTTATTCTTATGTTGGGTGAGTCCGTTGGCATTCCAGTAACAAATTCTTATAGAGTTCATTTTCTGGTTAATAAAACTTGAATGAGCATATTCTGGTTTCGTAACATTTCTTGCATAATCCCCTGCATATTTGTCATGAAATTATTCATAGTTTTTATGAGGGATTCGATTGAGGTTTCAATATTGTTTTTCTGGGGAGGAGCTTGAGGAACCTGATTTTTGAGAGTTTGTGCATATGTCATTTGAGTCGCCGTTGCTGAATTGACATTTGAGACTGATGGAACTGGATTTGGGATACACTCAAACTCTGGCACTTGAAACTGAGGAGTTTCCTGCCTTCTATGAGAGAGCTTCCTCCTTAGTTCCACGTACACGGGGCAACCTCTATAATTAGCTGTATGGTTTCCTCCACAGTTTCCACATTTCTTCAGACTGGGATCTGTTTTTGATAACTTGCATTCTGAAGTTTTATGAATACTTCCGCATATCACACATACTGATGGTAATTTGCAGTAAGCTTTAGTATGCCCAAACTCCTGACAGTTTAAGCATTGAGGAGGGTCTTTGCGCGCTAGCGGTTCCTCAACTGATGCTCTGCGATGAAGCAGATATCTGAGATTGTAAATTGGGTGGGGTCCATTTTTTCCTTTCATGTGGGCATAGTCAAACGCTATTTCCACCTTAAACATGGGCTGAGGAGCCTTGAATTTGTTGAGTATATTGTGAATGGATTTCACTTCGTAACCCTCATTTTCAACAGCCTCCTTTATTTCCTGTATGGGAACGTTGCTTTCAATGCCCTTGATTACAACTATTAGTCCCTTAGAGCTTTTGAGTTGGTAAGTGTAGTAATTCTTACGTTCCTGGTCAAAAAATTTGGAAACTTCACGGTATTTTCTTCAGATTTTTAGAATAGATAAGTAAAAGAAATTTATAGGTTATCAGATGACTATTTCTAGTTACTACAACCTTTATGATGGGTTTAATGTTGGCGAAAGTCTTAGAAATAACAGTAATAAAAGGATGTCGCCGATTGGCCCGACGCCAATGTTTGGAAAGTGTGATATCATTACAATTTAATGTTTTTTGATATAAACAGTAAAATATGTTTCTCAATTATATGTTTTTTCAGGATATTGTATGTTTTTTTTTAAATTATATGTTTTGTTCAAGTTTTGAATACTAAAAGTGTTAATATCTTCTAACTTAGTTTTGTAAATAAAACTTTGTTTTATTCCATTGTAATATAAAGAAAACAGAGAAGAACTCATTACTTTTTTGCAGCAATTTAAGATCGAGTTTTGAATAACTCATTTGTGGCGCTCTAATTTAGCTCCAGTTTTTGATTTACAAATTTCTATAAAATTCTAAGCCATCTCAGACAAAGCTTTGAATTCTAAAGAGTGTCCCAACAAGAACGCAAGATTTAAATGACTGATGCAGCAATTGAATTGTTTCGCTGGCTGTGTGACATGTGGCGCACATGCCCTCCACAATCATTTCTGCAATTCTAGACATGACAAAACTGCTTATCATTTCACGATACAGAACACCTTTGACTGTTTGCGCTTGAAATGTCTCATTTTCATAAAAAAAGGTCCAATGATTCCTCCAGCCCAAAATCCACACCACACAGTGACACGTTAAGGATGCATTTGCTTCTCGTGAATCACTCGAGGATTTCCCTCACCCCAAGTGCGATAATTCTGCCTATTGACGAAGCCATCAAGATGGAAATGGGCCTCGTCACTGAAGATGATTTTATCGGCAAAATCAGCATTTTCATGTTATCTCTCCAATACCCAATTAACGAACACCCTTCGCTGTCCATGGTCAGCTGGCTTCAGTTCCTGAGTCAATTGAACTTTGTATGCATGAAGATGCAAATCTTTCGTCAAGATTCGTTGCATAGTGGATTTGGAGACACCAATTTGCTGAGCTCGGTGTCGAATTAAGGTGGATGAAGTTTGAGCGATATCATCACGTGCAGCTGCGACGTTTTCGATCGATCGGCCTGGTCGAAGGCGCGTTGTTGTCTTTACATCACTAACAGACCCAGTTTTGCCAAATTTATCCATTAATCTCTTTACAGTTGACTCTTTTGCAGCATTATTGTGACCCCAAATTGATCGCAATTTACGAACTGTAGACGCAAAACTTTCATCATTTTGGTAAAACAATTTCACAATGAGAATGCGTTGTTCGTTCGTGTAGCGCTCCATTTTTACTAATCTCATACCTTCTACTAGCAAACAATAACAATTGTTGAAATATCAAACAATGACACTTCGAATGACGCCAAATTTAAATCTTGCGTTCTTGCTGGGACACCCTTTATAGATTTGTAAACAAAAGTTGTAGGTTTGCAGTGTCTGGTTTTAGTTCCATAGCTGGAAATTTGTGTAATTTTGTTTTATACTTTTTTCTGTTTTATTTTAAAGACTATTAAAACTGTTAGTTATTAAATTAAAAAAAAAAAATGTTTTGAGACACTGCTTAGATTTTAGCCGAAAACCATAATTTAAAAAAATTAAAGCATACTCGTATATATCTATATATATATCACAAACCATAACAGCCTAAGTCTATTTTTCAATATTTTCTGTACAGGAGTTTAAAGTTTTGAATCTTCACTGAAAATCAGGAGAAGGTTTTTTTTGGAAAACTTTGCTACAGATTCCAAGGAAACGAATTTCTTTACTTAGTTGTTAACAAAAAATAGTTGTTTATTCTCGCAGTCAAAAGATATTATCGAAAAAGACACTTAGGCTCTTATGAATTGTTGAACGAAAGAAAATCAAAAAGTTCAAGTTGAGTTAGGCTATTATTCCAGATTAAATGAAAAACTTTAAGTTTGGAGAAAGACCTTAACTCAATTTATGTTTATCAAAAAACTAAATTGTAATTCGGAATAAGAGCTTAACTCAAGTTAGGAAAATAAAATTGTTGATTGTTGATTTAGGCAATGATGAAAAAATAATGTTTATATTTATTGTAATCTCAAATTGACTTAGGCAGTTATGCCAAAACAGTCATTAGAAAGAAGAGGAACAAACATGAAAAATTTAGAGCAAATAAATTTAGATACGCTGAATACGATGGTGCTAATAACTTAATTGTGTCCTAACTCGAGTTAGGCTGTTACGGGTTGTAACCACAGATATTTGTTTAGCCTCCAAGAAGACAGAATTCACATTTTCATGTTCCTCAATCAAGTATTGTTTTAGATTTCATGAAATTAACAATTTATTATATTTATAAAACCATTATTTTACTAAGATGTAAGCCTTAAGTCTATTGTTTCTATTGGCAAAACATTCTTTCTGTCCACACCACTTGACTACTTGACACCACTTAATTTATAACTATTTCATTATAGTGAATTCCACAGTCGCTAACAACTCAATTTTGTTATGCTTACTTTGTTTCTTTCACTTCATGTACACAACTTGTTTCGCGTTTGATGCTCAAACAAGGAAGTGTTGATTTAATAATTAAATTAACTGTGATAAACATAAAAAGAGGAATAACCGTAAATCTTAGAAAGCATTAAGAAAAAAAGAAATAGTGTACGCAAGTTAACTATGACAGACAACAATTATATGGCAAATTAATTAAACACTGGTTAAAAAAAATTTCTTTAATTTCAAACTATTTTGTAATTAGCATTAATACCTAATTAATAATTATGGATTTAATAAAATTGTAATGCACATGCTTAGAGTTCCATTCATCGTAATTAACACCCACTTTTAACGGTTTGCTTTGCTGAATTCATAACAAACGATTGAAACTGTTTTTATTATATCTTTTCCAGTAACCGCCTCGATTTCATGTTCTCTTTTCGCAATTTTATTGTGCTCCACTACATGATTCCATATTAATTTATAATTTATAGTTTTCTTAATGCAATTTCATGTCGAACACTGAAAAACTGAAACTGTCCGTTTCGATATGGATCGCAATGAAACACACACCTACCAAAAAAAAAAATAAAGAAAATACATCTCATTTGGGCGTTTATCTGGTTTCGTTACGGAAGCTTCAGATTTTGTTACCCGGTTACAAATGCTGATATATTATTTTCTTTTGTTGTACTTTACATAGTTTTGTGAAATCGATCTCAAATCAAATAGCAAATCTAAAAGCTATATATTCTGTAGAGCGTATTGATTTTCTGGTTTTTTTATTCTACAGTAACTGCCCTGCTGTTCGCTGTTGTGGCTATTTTGCAACAGTCAACAAATTCGAAATGATAAAATAAATATCGGTAATTAAATAAATCATATTTTTTTCGCAATGCGGGTGTATAGAATGCTATTAAGTGTGATTACTTTGCACATTTCGTGTGCCTCATTGACTCGAATTAATAAAGTCATATATGAGACTATCAGATGGAAAATGACAGAAATGAAATGAATGAACCCAAACACAATGCAATAGTAATGAACGGCTAATGTAC
>JAHXMU010000593.1:0-25097 GCA_019455685.1 Philornis downsi
GTCTGTTATTTAATCAGGTCTGGAATAGTTATGTTGCTAACATGGAAACCAACAAAGCAAATATGGCTAAGTCTGTTTTTCAGGAGTAGTTCAGAAAATAACTTACTATGTGGTATCAATAACACATTGAGTACTATAAGTAATTGGTTAAATGAAAATGAGTTTTATATTAATTGTAGCAAAACCAAAGCTATGTTTTTTGTCTTCTCGATTCAATCTTTCCAGAATTTTGGAATGGAAACAGCATTGGAATAGAAACAGTATTGAGTATGTAAATGAAATTAAGTGCCTCGGCATAACACTTGATAAACGACTTGATTTTCGGGCTCATATTGATTGTATATTTCCAAGGATAGTTGTACAGTATCAGCCCAATTCTTAAACCTCCCATGGAAATGAATTCCCAGAGAATAAGTTTTTCCCAAAAATAAAATCCTCCAATTCTGAACAGTCTGCGTAGGGAGAGAGAATTCGAAACATTCGAAATCAGCTGTTTTACTTCTTTTATCTAATGTTTACAAAAAATTTTGCAAATTTTTTTTTATAAATTTTAAAAGTAAAAGTGTTTGGAGTGAAAAAAGAGGTCAAAGAAAAAAATAATGTTTAGTGGGGCAAGTATAGTGTTAGCTGAAGAAGAAAACGATGAAAGTGAAGTGCTGGACAAGAATGAACAGAGGTTAGCAAGAAAAATATTATGTGATGCCATCAACCCACTTGAGCTACCACAAACTTTGTAAGTAGATTCCTTAAAAAGTACTATAATTGAATAAAAAAAGGTTTTTTAGAACTGAAAAATATTGCAGGGTAAATAAACCAGCCTTTATTTACCTTTTGGATATGTTAAGAGCACATATTCCACTAAAGAGACAGTCGGTTGCAGTTTCCCCACTCGTGAAGTTCATGGCCAAAGGTGGGTACCAAACGGGCGTGGGGAAGGACTCTGATGTGTCTGTGGCACAAAGCACCTTCAGTAAAATTTTGACAGAAGTAATAAATATATTTGAGGAGCATCTCTGTCAAAGGTGGACAACTTTTTGTAAAACGGGGATGAAAAGCGTAAAATTGCGTTAAATTTTCATATAAATCATGGCATTTCAAGCGTAAAGGATGCGTTGACGGAACTCATGTCCGAATCGTTGTTCCGTCTAATAATAAGCACTTGTACTATAACAGGAAGGGGTACTACTGCTTGAATGTAATGCTGGTAAATGAATTTCGTCAAAAATATTTTAACCCAAATTTTAGAACAATAAAAAATTAGTTCTGTGGCCATGAGCTGAGGATTCAGTACGTAGATGCCTCTCATCCTGGAGCGTGTCACGATTCTTTTGTTTGGAACATCAGTGAGTTAAGAGCTCATCTTGAGCAAGAATACCTCAGAAACGGTAGCATTTATTGGCTCATTGATAAGGTTTTAAATATTAACAGAACAATATTCAAATATTAATAGATATGTATTTTTAACTAGGAGACGCACGTTATCAATTAGAACCATGGCTTATGATCCCTCACAGATGTCCGCAAGATGGGTCTGTTCAAATAAAATTCAACAAAATTCATTCCAAAGCTACTGAGCGTATAAATGGTGTCTTGAAAAACATTTTTTTGGCGCAATCCTCTTCAAATTTTTGACGGAATTATTTCCAAAATTTGTCATCATTTTCCCTCTTTTTATGACATTCGTAATAGCTACTTTTTTCCCCGGGAAGAGTTTCCCAGTTTCGAAGTTTATTTAGAACAGGAGGAAAGTAAAATCTATCTGGGAGATTGTTTGAGAATGGGAGAGTTGGGAAAAGAGAAAAATTTCATTCATAATTGGGCTGTATGAATATATTGCTTTCAATTCATATCAAAGGGAGTTTAGATCATGCATTGCTGATGTCTCAAATTAATTATGGCATTAAAGTTTTTTTCGGGAACAAATCTTAGAAAAAATTGAGAGGATTTTAAATGTAATAGTAAAATACACATATTGTCAATAAAATAAGTACACCTGATTATTTTTACTTTACGTTTAATTTTAGTTACTTTAACGGAAAGTAAACATGGCAATTCTTTTTTGTTTAAATAACTTCAACATGATAATGCCTTTAAAAATAAAAACAAAACTGGGACTTCCCCGTGGTTTTCCCTGTGAGTCAGTTTTGTTCAGGTGTGATTTCAGCACTTGGTCAAAAAATAAATACATTGCTCAATTCTTTCATATTATCACAATCTGCGGTAGTCTTTTTGGAAAGGCCAGTTAGTTTACTGTAGTTTATCTATACCTATATTTATAATAAAATATATAATAAAAATAATCAGCCATGGGTCGAAAAAGTCATTGTTCTCCGGAGGAGAGAAGAATTGCTTTAAGACTAAGAGAAAGTGACCAAAGCCTTCGTTCTATAGCAGAATCGGCCGCTAGTTTTCGTACAAAATGCTTTAAAACTTAAAAAGCCCAGCGAAAGTCGCGAAAGACCCAAAAAAACTTCAAACAACAGTTATCCGTATTGTAACACTTGCGAAAAAGCACCCCTTCGTGTCTTAAAGAGCGATTTCAGCTGAAATTGGAAATGTAATTTCATCACGAACTGTTCGTCGTAGACTACAAGAAGTACATTTACCAGGACGGATAGCCAGAAGAGTTCCTTTGCTTAGACAAAAAGAAAAATGTAAAGGCTAGGTTGACGTTTGCAAGAAGTCATTTCAATTGGTACGGAGGAGACGGTGAAAAAAAAAAAAATGGTGAAACACTTTGTGGAGCGATGAAACAAAAATTAATGTATTTGAAGGCAACTGTGCCCGGAATGTTCGACGTCCTAAGCCTAAGGAATTTCATGTTTGCTTTAAAACGAAGACGGTCAAGCACGGGGGCGGCAATATTATGGTCTGGGGTAGTTTCTCGTGGTATGGTGTCGGTCCGATGCATCGAATTGCCGACACTATGACCAGATTCCATTACAAAGATATCTTGGAAAACACGATGTTGAACTATGCTGTGGAAAGTATGCCTCTTAGATGGGCATTTGAGCAGGATAACGAGCTGAAGCATTCTTCTAAGTTGGTAAAGGATTGGTTGCAAGATAACAATGTTGCTGTTCTTGACTGGCCAAGTCAATCTCCGGACTTAAATCCAATCGAAATTTGTTGGGGAGAGTTGAGACAAAGAATTGGAAAAGAGGTTCTTAAAAATAAGAATCAGTTATGGAATTTTGTTCAAAAAAACTTGGTATGAAATGCCAGTAGAAACCAGCAGGAAGCTTATTGCCAGCATATCAAAAAGAGTCAACAAAATTAATGAAAATAAAGGCTTTTAACTCAACCCAACCCAATTTAGCAGAAAAAAACTTGATTTTTTTACTTTTTAGCTTATTTTAACTAAATATACTTATTATTTTGTCCAATGTTTTTTGATTAATTTTTTACTTTTTGAAAAATCCTGAATATAATTTTTATTTTTTGTTATTGTTTTAGTATTTATCTGATTTCTAACATTATAACAAAAGAAATTAGTATTTGTTTTTTTCTTTTAATTTAATAAATTTTCGTCTACGAGCCTTTAAACAAAATATAGGGTGTACTTATTATTTTGACCATATGTGTATGTGTATCGTTTGTGGCGCTATGATTATATATCACAATATGCTATACGTTTTTTACGTGCTACCTTTAAGAATTATGTTGAATTTCGAATTATTAAATCATTTTCTAAATTGGTAATATCTGGTTCATCAGCTTTACTGCGAAGTAGATTTAGGTTGACTAGATCAACTAGAAATTCACAACTTGTAATTCCTTTTATATCAGGCTCTTCTATATTCTTAAAATCAAATTTCCAGAGCTTGGAATTGGCAATTTCGGTGCGCAAATGCAGAGCTTGGAATCGGCTCCCTCCGCATCTAAGAAATTTTGCTTATTCAAATCAAGTTCAACACAAATATACAGGGTGCGTGCATATTTAAAAAATAGATTAAAAAATAAATACAAAAGGTATGGTTAAAATAAATCTAAGGCATTGTAGAGTAATAAATGGAGTTTATTTTTTAAAAATAACATCAAATACATGGTGACCCTCTCTACGACGGCACTTCTCTAACCGCAAACGAAAATTATTGAAAACTTTCTTCAGTAATACTGGTGTAATGGCTGCCATTTCACCACGGATATTCTCCTTGAGCTGAACGATGTTTCTTGGATTATTACCGTAGACTTTGTGTTTGAGGTATCCCCACAAAAAAATTCAAGAGGCGTCAAGTCTGGACTACGTGGGGGCCATGGGATATCTCTTTTCGAAATCAGTCTGCCAGGGAACATCTGCTTCACCACCGCCATGGAGTCATTTGATGTGTAACAGGTAGCTCCATCTTGTTGGAACGAAGTTCTGGAATTCACTATTCTTGAACTTTCAATTTCCGTCCAACATCTCAACATAGCGTTCCGTATTAACCGTGACGTTTTGGCCCCGCGCATTTTCGACGAAAAAAGGACCAATTATTCCTCTGCCAGAGATTGCTGCCAATACTGTCACTTCAGGACTATGCAATGGTTTCTGGTGTTTGATTTTGGACTTTTCACTGTTCCAGTAACAACAATTTTGACGGTTTACGAACCCATTCATAAGGAAATGAGCCTCGTCAGAGAAAAGGATTTCATTAGCAAATGCGAGCCTTGCTATGAAGTCAGACTCTTTCAATTCTTGTGTTAATTGCAGCTTATATGGATGCAGTTTAAGATCCAATGTTAAAATTCGTTGCAAACTTCGTCGCGATAATTGTAAGACAGACGATCTCTTGCGAGTCGACATTTGTGGATTTCCTCGTACTGACTCCATAACTCTCTCAACATTGTCTTCGATCCTAAATGTTCTTGGGCGACCATTTGCTTGTGGTTTAAATGTTGAACCGGTCACTTCAAAACGCTTTACCCATATTTTAATTAAATTAGCACTCGGAGCTTCACTAATTCGCCGTAGTCCATATTCAGCACAATATAGTCGCCTAATAGCAATATATGGACGAGAGTTCTCGTAAAATGCGCGCACGCAAAATGCGCAACGCTTCCCGTCGAAGCGATCCATAGCCACTAAAACTCCATGAGCCCGCAAACCCAACGATGTAGGCGCCCCCCCGCCCGCGCCTTTTCTACCCCGCAAAAAAAGATGATGCAATATGCACGTTCTATTGCGCCACCCTGTGTTAGATTTGCATTAAATGAACTTCAGTAGCCTATTTTACATGATGAGCTCATTATCGACACTTGGTTTTTCTTTTTTATTGACTTTATAACTGCATTTGGTTGGAGAACCATAATATAAACTTTGCTATTAATATCTGAATTTATATCGTTTTTAACTTTATTTTGTTATTATGAACATTTTTTTTAATATTTTTATTGTACTAAAGAACTTTATGTTTTATTTGTGATGTTATATAATTGGCGTTTTTGGCTTTCTTGCATCATGATGTATGAATAAATGAAAATAAATTTGTTTTATGATATTTATATTCATCCAGCGAAACTTTGTCTATTTAGAAAGAACGATTCCATTCTACAATAAAATGCTTAAAAAAATATGGCACGTATCATTTCTGTTAAATTACGATGTCAGTCATTAAGTATGCCTGTAGTTCTGCTGTTGCCCAAAATATTACTGCATATGTAAAGCTTTGCCACCTGGGTTTAGCTTTAAACATCGTTGCAAGATTATCAATTCACATTACTTTCTTTAAGAACTTTTTGTTGCATTTGCCATTATATTAGAAAGCTAAAAGTTAAACATTTTGAATGTTGAATTTAATTTATTCCCCTATACATCGATTCGAGAATAACTGATATGTAGTTCAGTTCATAGATTGTCAAATTTTTAGAAATAATGCGCCCGCTCATACAAGTGCACTTTAGCATAAAGGATTATTGTTGGTTGATTGCAACGAAATACGAAAATTAAATGAAGAGGAGGATGATAAACAAATCAAAATAAACTGAACTTTAAAAATTTTGTCATTTTGTGATGTAATCAAACGTCACTACGAAGAAGAGGTCAAAAAGTGAATATACAAAAAAAAATATCGCTTACACACATGTGGAAACAGCTAGCGGGATATTTGCCGATAGTGGTTTTGGTATGACCTCATACTTCAACTCGCCTGCATAGAATCGCACTCACACATTGCAAACAACCATCATACCATCACTCATTTTGTTGCAGCAACGACACAAGCCAGCCTGACACAAGAAATGCCATTGCAGCAACTAATACTTGCATATATTTGCACCACTACTGTTATTACTCAAACCAGTCTATAATCGACCACAAGCGAAACCAAAGCCGCCGAACAAACACAATCCGACCCAGAACCCTCGTCGTGTTGTAGTGTAATCTATTTTTATTCTCACTGTGAAGCTTTTTGCAGCAGCAGTTGCTGCTGAAGCTGGTATCTGACGAGATAAAAAAGGCATTCTTTTATGCGATTGAAATGCACACATCAGTGACTGTGAATGTGAGATGGCGCAACGATGCAAAGGAAGGATATTGGAGGCATGAGAGTGTTGATGCCATCCTTCCATCCCATACATAGAATGCTGGCTTATTTCCTCAAAAAAAAAGCGTTGTGTTTTCTTGAAAATTACTGAATTTCATTGGAAATTTACTCATAACTTAATTTTTCAAACTGTCGGTATCAAATGCGTTTGTGTTTGTGGGTATTGGAGAATAGAAGCGCAACGCAATAAAGAGAGGAATGATTTGGTATCAGTGGAAGAAGGTAGAATAATAATCCAATCTATACTCGTATATATATGCATGTATATGAACATTTAATGACAGAGCGACGGAGTGGAAATTACCTGTGATAATTTTGTTGAAAATCACGTTTAGATATTATTTTGAAACAAACTTACCTACATAATGTGCCAGACAACGAACACCAATATAGTTTAAATAATGTGAAATATTAATCATATGCTTGTGCCATAAAAACTTTAACAGAATTTTTTTTCAGACATATCTTGATTACATTTAAAAATCCTTCCTTAAAGCTATCATTATTCGGCACGGATTGTATATCTTTTTGCAAAGGCGAAACCGTATTCTACAAAAACACATTCCTTTAATACGGTGGATTTTTTTTTTTTTGCTATATCTCAAATGTTACCATATTATAAGTTATATTATATTTATGTGTATATTTTGTGAGATAAGTAGAACTTCTCATTGGGTATTCTCGCCGTTGCCACATTTTCCTGGCCATTTGCGGAAATTTTCGTTTATATAATATGGTTTTTAGACATTTACATTTTTATGAAGCCAGATGAGGATGAAAATGCGGATGTTTAATGAAATATAGCTTTCGTGAAAATGAAGATAATTTTGCAAGTAAAATACAGTGCGATTGCGGCTGCAAAAGTTTTGACAGGCTCAAGTGGCCGCTTTAACACGTATCTAATTTAGATGTCATTGAATAACTCAGTATTAGCAGTCATTAAACTTGAATTGAAAACCTTTTCGATATGTTACGACGCAGAGCTGTATATTTTTGGGTAATTTTTTTTTCATTTTTTTGGAGTTTAATAGTAACTAAGTTTGCCATTAATATTTTATACGCATGGTGGGTTTGAGGTTTATTCTATGCCATGCTATGCTGATTTTGAAATAAATGAAGATATGATGAATTTTGTAATTCTATTTAATACTAGAGTTATATTGGAGAAAATAAAGTTTACTAAAGAAATTTCTTGAGGTCACTAAGACAAAATAACAATTGTGATATGTTTAATTTTTCTTCTAATGCTAGTAGATATAAGATACTACTACTACTATGCTATACTACTACTAGATACAGGGTTGCCCATATTCGACGGACCCATGTTTTAAAAAAAAAAAATCAAAGAAAAAAATAAAAATTTGGCGGTTGGCAATCTTATTCATTTAATTTGTTCCAAGTAGATTTGTTTACATCAATTTTTGAATATGATATCTCTCAAATGGCCGCCTCTGGCGTTGATGGCGTATTGTGCTCTTTTTGCAGCATTTTCCATCGTTTTCGCCAACATTTCGCCCGGAATAGCGGCTATTTCTTCACGAATGTTGTCCTTGAGTTCTTCTACGATCCTTGGCTTGTTAACGTAAACCTTCGACTTCAAATGTCCCCACAAGAAGAAGTCAGCGGGTGTCAAATCGGGCAAACGCGGTGGCCAGTCCAAATCACCACTTTTCGACATCAAACGGCCCGGAAACAAATTCTTCAGAAAATCGATTGTTATGCGACTTGTGTGCGGTGGAGCGCCGTCTTGTTGAAACCAGAACTGCCTCATACGCTTTCGACGAATAATTGGCATCACAAAATTGGTCATCATGTCGCGATAACGCTCCTGGTTGATGGTAACAGCATGACCATTTTCGTTTTGGAAGAAAAACGGCCCAATGACCGTTTTCGCACTAACGCCGCACCAAACTGTGACTTTTTCGTCATGAAGAGGCAATTCTTGAATCTCCTGAGGATTTTCAGTGGCGTAAATACGGCAATTTTGCTTATTTACGGTCCCATTCAATGTGAAATGGGCTTCATCGGACATGATAATTTTGTTCCAAAATTGCTCGTCATCATCGGCCATTTCGATGACTCGTTGGGCCCATTCCAATCGACGAGGCTTGTCCGCAGGCAACAATCTTTGCGTCAATTGAATTTTGTACGGGAACAAATGCAAATCAACGCGAATAATCCGTTGTAAAGTGGACCGAGCCATGCCCAACTGCTGAGAACGGCGTTTTTGGGATGTTCTTGGGGACCTCTCAACACTGGCTCGTACGGCAGCGATATTCTCGGCCGATCGCCTTGGTCGACTTTTATTTGGCCTCTTCGGATTAGAAAGAGCCTCACCAGTCGAAAATTTTTCGTATAAACGCTTAATGGTGTTCTTAGAAGGCGCACTTCTCACATTTTTTAATATTTTAAAAGCACGTTGAGTTTTCACAATTGACTTCTTCTGTTGAATGTAAATTTCAACTATTTCAGAGCGCTCGCGTGGCGTGTATTGTTCCATGGTAAAAATCTGCTTGGACTGACGCTTCAAACGCGGTATGTCATTAAGCGATCTGACACCTCTGTCAAAAGTTATGGCGTTGCCAGATGGGTCCGTCGAATATGAGCAACCCTGTATAAGTATGTTGAAGAAAATAAAGTATACCAAAGAAATTTTTTTTAAATCAAATTCGTGAAATTTTTAATTTTTGTTTAAATGATGCCAAGAGTTTTTGATATAAGTAAAATTCTGCTTTTAGAAATATATTGGAGAACATAAAGCTTACCAAAAGAAATTTCCGACGGTCTGGCAAGGCTGTCAGCTGTTAAGTACCTGTCGGCTGAAGCGTTATTTATTTAGCGAAAGGTTTGCCATTTACGAATGTAGATCGCTTGGCAATCGAATAAAGCGTAAAAATAGTTAAAATTTACTACAAAAGTGGTGATACACATTTCGTGTACTACGGGGTGGTTGCATCCACAACTTTTTTGAACGCTTTTTGACGCTGGAGGAACAGTTACCGTCAATTCAGAACGCTATGGCTGTCTGACAACCGACTTCTTTCGGCCTGAAATTGAAGATTATGAACAAGACGATATGTGGTTTCAACAAGACGATGCAACGACGGACCGATTTTGGCGTTATTTCATAAGAAGTTTCCAGAAATCGTAAATTTACGTGTTGGCGACGTCAATTGGCCACAAAGACCATGCCCTTTGACGTCGCTTGACTTTTTTTGTGGGGCTACGTCAAAAAATGTGCTTCAGCGGATAACCCCCAAACATTGAAGTATTTGGAACCCAACATTCGAGTCTAGTTATAGCCGAAATACCGCCCGAAATGTGCGAAAAAGTGGTCGAAAACTGCCTCAAAAGTCAATAGTTGTTGATGCAGCCAATCCAGAAGTGTTCATTTAAACGAGATTGCATTTCATACATCATAATTTCAATGTTCAAGTAGTATGATGAAATAAAAGTTTCATCGAAATTATAGCTTTATCTGTGTTTTATTTAACTTTACTTTTGAAACCGAAAAATAGATAACCCGGTAGTTAGATTATGTTTCGGGGAATTTCAAAAAGTAATGATTAAAAATAACAAAGGTATCGAATAATAATTCTAGTACATGAGGCACTACAATGGATTTTTTCCAAATGGTTTCAAAACGGAATTTTTGTTCTTTTTTTTCTTTTTTTAATTTTATAAAATATCTCTTCCATTAAGGAAAAAAACTATTTTAAATCCACTTCAATATCGCTTTTTTCGATTCTTCAAAGTATCTGAATATTGACGGACTGTGTATAAGCCAAACTATACGCTCATAATGAATGAAATGTCTAAGCTTGCTACTTCAAACCGTGATTAATTGAATGATATCAATACATATATTTGCCCACACGAATAGCTGGTAATTTGATTTTTGTAAAGAGGAACAATTAGCTGTGTATCAGTGCTCGATTATGCCATCATATCTATGACAGACCCGTGCATTAGTCATCATGCTGCGGTCAATCTCCGGCAAGTGTATTTTACCGACCCAGTGCTGTGTTGCAGATGTGTCCTCAGATATCTTTGTAGATCACCTTTGAAGGATACTCTCCACGTATTTGGGAAGTTTAAAGAGATAACGTACAATTTTTGCAGGCACCAGTTTTTGAAAGTAATTGAGAAGAATTGCGGCTTTAAGACTTCAAATATAACACCAGATTTTCTCGTGTTTGTTGGAGAAAAATATTGGATCTTTCTCCTATGATTTTTAGTGGCCAGCAAAATATGGTGTTTGAGGAAAAATATTGTATTTTCCTATCTAGATCCTATCTATTTTCCCTATAGATGGTGCCAGTAGTTTGAAGAAAACAAAATGATTTTGATGAAAAGTGGCAACCTTATAAAATATATGTTTTAAGTTTCAAGACGCTACGTTAGTTAGTACTTTTATTTGTGCCCTGAAAAGCAAACGATCTCAGTGAATTTGTAAATGTGGAAAAAATTGGTTACCGTTATGTAATTCAATAGTTCTATTTGAAAGATCTCAGTCCAACCAATATTAAAACTGATCTTTTATAGCCTCTACTCAGGGAGAGCCGGCTCCTTTGTCAATGACTGTAAAATATTGGGTAGCAGAGTTTAAACGAGGCCGTACAAGCTGCCAAGACGAGCACTGCAGTGGTCGACCAACTGATATGCCAGTCTCCGGCGATTGTATTTTACCGACCCAGTGTTGTGTTGCAGATGTGTCCTGAGATATCTTTGTAGATCAACTTTGAAGGATACTCTCCACGTATTCGGAAAGTTTTATGAAATAACGTGAAATTTTTGGCAGATACCAATTTTTGGAAGTGATGAAGAAGAATTGTAGCTTTGAGACTTCAAATGTAACAACAGATTTTCTCATGTATGTTGGAGAAAAATATTGGATTTTCATCCTACGATTTTTAGTGGCCAGCAAAATATGGTGGTTGAAGAAAAATATTGTATTTTCCCGCTATGATTTATAGCACACAGCAAAATGGGGTGGTTGAAGATTATAATGCCAGGCATGGAATAGAAATTGAACGTAATCCTTTTTATCCATTGACGTTAATGACGATGACATGCAAATAAAAAAAAAGCTAAGAGGGAAAATCCGAGTAGAAAAACAAGATTTTAAAACTTTAGTTTTCTCATGTTGTGAACAAATTGGTGGGCCAAGGAGGGGGCGCAATACATTATGTCGCTTGCGATTTGAAAATACATCCATCAATTATGTGAAGCAGGAAAAAACTTCCAACAATACAGTTCTTTTGCACATACAAATATGGCCATAAAGTAGTGGCCAGACTCACACAGTATCATACAGATATATCCGTACACAAATTGATACGAACACAAGCAAAAGCTGTTTCTTGTTCTGCTCAACCCTAAATGATGGCGACCGAAAAATGGATTTTAGGAAGTGGTGTCGATTTTTCTTCGACTGCGTAGTATTTGATGCCATGAAGAGAGGATAGCCAGCACAGAATTTTTGTAGTTTTAGTCAAATGGTTATAAACATTGATGAATGTTGAATTGCGCTTAGCAAGGGGTTTTTATCAGTGTAAATGAGCTGAAAACCTCAGGAGAATCATTTACTTACGTATCGTATCTTTATTTTGTTGCAAAACAATGTCAAGAATATTTCAGACTGCAATTAATTAACATTGTTGGAATGAACGAACGCCGGCAGCCAGCTGTTTTACAACATGCTGCATCCTACGTGTTTGACGTTGACGCGCATGTATGAGTTCGGTTCGAACAAGTTGGGAATTTACATCGGAAACGTGCATGTTTAACGTTCGTCACGTATATAATAGAATAAATCTGTGGTTGATGCGAAATTCTTGATAAAAAAAAAAGTTCACCAGCTGTGTTTTTAGGCAGACCTGTCACAGTTCCAAGAACACTGTTGTATTGTCATTTTAGTCACTTTTTGCTCTAATCTGCCAAGAACTGCCGCAGGCAATATAGCTTTGTCCAAAAGTCACTTAGTTGACAGTTCAGTTTGTTGGCTTTCCCTGTTTCCAGTTTGGCAGAACGTGAAATCTAGCCTGAATTGAACGCCGCATTTTGTACCGTAAGCGATTGTTATCAACGCATCTCTGTAGCTGTCACTTTTGACACGTTTACCTTTTGGCTGCGATATTTATAATCATTACGGTTCACGAAGTTCTTTTCTTTGCCATGTGCTCGTTGTTTGACACTTCTTAGCTGTTCAATTTTTTTCTATCATCACTCCACCAGAACCGTAAACCATCAACGCTACCCAAAGGGTTGCAACAAAGGACGAGAAACACAACTAGTAGTGAGTGACAGTCTAGTAGTGAAGTGAGAGGCAGCAAATTAATGAATTGTAAATTTCGCAGAAATCACAAGTTTTCCAAAGGCATATGAAGAAGATATTTTTAAATTCTGTTCGTTTTCATATTTGGTGCTGATTTCATTTGAACTTTTATTGCAACCAAAATTCATGAAAGATTTTTCATCCCAAATTAAAATCGATTTCACTTTAGCTTATATGCAAGCCTTGACCGCCATCGGAAAGCTCAGCCCGTTTTATTTATGAGATTGTTATATATTCGTCCACCAGGGTCTTGAGTGGCTGCTTGCCCTATAAACATATACTGTATCATCGTTGACCAACGTTCCGGAACAATAAGCAAATATAGAGGAAAGGAGAAGGCAAAAAGTCTACACATCACCGACACACACACAACGAAGTCATAAAGACCATCACATCTCCGGCGGTGGCCAGTGAAAACACATACACTGCACTCTCACTGTCCTGTCCCTTTGTAAATATTGAAAATGAGAATATTAATTATTCTCTGAACAAAACTTTGTAGCTACAGTACATCATTTCTTTGGAATTTAAAATATTCTGCATTTTAAAGTTGCCGAATTTTAAATGAAACTTTGATAGCCTTACAATCTACATTGCTAAAGTATTTTTTTTTTTTTTTCACTCCATACCGAGTATCAATGCGTCATTAAAAATTTACTCAGAATTAAGCTTTCATGTTCGTGTGACTGAGTAATGGAATAACAAAAGACTCGTTGTTGTAAAATAAAAATGCATCCTTCGCTTGAGGGTAATGCGAACATGTGTATACAGAATATAGCGTATAGTTCATACGTAAGTTCAGGCATTACCAGCCTTTTATCGCGAACAGTGGAAAAGACATGGCCGAGACTAAAGATGAAAAAAAGGATTTAAAAAAAATTCAATATATAAAATTTGTGCAAGTTATAGAAATCTTAATGTAACGCGAGGGACCAGCCTCTAACTAACTAATCCGGCGTATAGATGGTGCCAGTAGATTGAAAAAATAAGATTTTGATGAAAAGTGGCAACCTTATAAAACATATGTTTTAAGTTTCAACGTTATTTAGTACTTTTATTTGAGCTCTCAAAGATAAACGATCTCAGTGAATTTGCAAACACGGAAAAGATTGGTCACCATTATGTAATTCAACATTTCCATTTGAAAGGTCTCAGTCCAACCAATATTAAAGCCGAGCCATTATAGATTCTACTCAGGGGGAGCCTGCCCCTTCGTTAACGACTGTAAAATATTTGGTAGCAGAGTTTAAGCGAGGCCGTACAAGCTGCCAAGACGAACACTGCAGTGGTCGACCAATTGAGGTGACACAGTTTAGAAAATCCACAAAATGGTGTTAGGTAATCGTCGGCAGAAGGTGAGCCAGCTGAAATGATAGGCATTGCAAAAAATGCTATACATCATGTATTGATTAAAGATTTGAAGAAGAGAAAGCTGTGGGCAAGATGGGTGCCGCGATTGCGCTTGGTATTGGATGATCGGCTGAAGCTGCGTGAGATAGCTGAAATGATAGGCATTTCAAAATGCTATACATCGTACATTGATTAAAGGTTTGGAGATGGGAAAGTTGTGGGCAAGATGCGTGCCGCGCTTGCGTTTGGTATTAGATGATCGTCGTCGTATATTGAGAGTGCGCAAGATGGGTGCCGCGCTTGCTTTCAATGGAGGAAAACCAATATCGGGAAGATGCTTCAACAGAATGTCTGGCGATGTTTCACCACAATAAGGCCAAATTTTTGCGTCCACTTATAACAATGGATGACACATGGATCCACCTCTTCATACATGATGCAAAAAAAACGGTCAAATCAGTGGACTAGAATGAGAGAATCGTGTCCAATGAATGCGAAGACGGTTCTATCTGCAGAAAACGTCATGGCGTCTGTTTTTTTGGGATGCGCAGTGGATTATTTTTATTAATTATCTTCAGAGAGGAAAAACTATCAACGGCAAATATTATGCTAATTTATTGCACCGTTTTAATGATGAAATTATAGGGAAAAATACCACATTTGGCGAAAAAGAAAGTGTTGTTGCATCAAGACAATGCTCCAGTCCACACATCCATTATACAAAATTAGTGAATTAAAGTTCGAGTTCCTTTATCAAACACCCCACTCGCCAAATTTAGCTCCTTCGGACTATTTCCTACTTCCAAACTTGAAAAAATGGCTCGGTGGTAAACTATTTACCAACAATGAAGAGCTGCAGTCTGCGGTTGATGGATATTTTAAGAAGTTTGACAGTTCTTACTATAAACAGGGTATATGAGCTGCGGAATTTTGGTGAAAAAAACTAAGTCGAGCTAAAAGAAGATTATGTTGAAAAAAAAAATTTTCCCCAACTTCTTTGTGTCTTCTTTGTTAGGTCAGCTAGCTTTGGGATCGCCCTCGTAAAGGGCATGAGGATCTGGTGCCAGGAACCGTAATATTTTTAGGCGAATCAAATTCTGCACATAACTTCAACTTTAAAGTAAGCCGAATGTTAAACAAATCAGCATTTGCACGATGAAAATTAACCGAAAAAGTTTAAAAGAACATAAAATAAATAGTCATTTTCCATCCTCATTGGCTATATAATAAAAAATTAAGGAATGGATGCATTATTTTTTTGAACACTTTCCACGAAGATGATCAATAAACATTTGTGGGCTTTCACAGCAGGTTTTCAAACGTCTCTCACGAGGTAGCTTCATAACAAGAATTTTAAATAAATCGATTACATTATAGTCCGGAGGTGTAATTGAAACGTATTTTTTCAAAAATGACGCTGTAGGAAATGTTACCGTCAATTCAGAGCTCTATGGCCTTATGATAACAGACTTTTTTAGATCCGCAATTAAAAATTATGAACTGGACGATATGTGGTTTTAGCAAGACGGTGCCAAAAGCCACACAACACGACCAATGTTGGCTTTATTGCATGAGAAGTTTCGAGAAAGCATAATTTCACGTTTTGCGGACATCAATTGGATCATGGGATTTGACGTCGTTAGACTTTTTTTGTGGGGCTGCAGCAAAGACCGCATGTATGCGTACAATCCCGAAAAGTTCGAGCATTTGAAAACCAACATTCGTCAAATTATTATCGAGATATCGCCCGAATGTGCGAAAAAGGGGTTGAAAATTACCTCAGAAGGATCTACTGCTGCCAACAATCCAGAGGCGGTCATTTAATTGATATTGTATTTCGTACATAATGGCAAGGTCCGAGCATTTTAATGAAATAAAGGTATCATCGAAATCATAGATTTATATGTGTTTTATTTAACTTTACTTGAAACCAAAAAAATGGATAACCCTATACATTATTCGTCACCTCTCACAATCTTACAGATGTCTGCTGAAGCACCGTGATGAAGTTTGTCAAAAATTTTTTGCAGCCATTTTTAAGCGCCTGTCAAATTATGTGATATCCAACGAGGAAACATGTTTTTGGTGGGACAAATGCTATCCCCAAAACTTGATTCAATGATAATGACAACTGTAAAATGCTAGTGTGTAAATCTGTCAGATTTGGTCGGAATCAACTTAATTCAGCGTAACCTGATATAAAGCAACTTTAATTCAAAACAATACAATTTAATTAAATTCAATTCAATTCAATTCAAAAATTCAATTTAATTCATAATTTAGAATTCGTAATTTGCTTTACATTATCAAATTCATTTTTCAATTCAATTTATAATTCATAATTTAATTTACTTTACAAAATGAATTTTTCAATTCATGGGAAGGAATTCATACGTTCAGCAACAATGTTGTATTACCAACTCTCACATAGAACCGATCCTCTGCGCGACATCAGTCGGTTTTCGATCACCTTCAGGATATTCGAAAGGCGGCCTGAAATTATGCTTCAACAAAAATCAAAACGAATTGATCATCACATCACAGCTGAGTTAACTCTCGTCGAAAATCCAAAAAGGACACACGAAAATGTTAACGATTTAATTGAATTTTATGGCCAATATTTTTTTTTTTTAATAAAATACAAAAATATTTTGATAACATATCATTAAAACACATAAACTTAACAATGTTGTAGTTAGATATGAGAGTGTTGCCATATTTTACGAATATAAAAAGCAACACTGGTACATATGATTGAACAAATAATTTGTTTTCTGGGAAATCTGCTTCAATCAGCTTGACTACAACGCAACTACCTAATACACAGTTACCTGTTGACCGAATTAAACTCAAGCTCACACGAATTTTTTTGTTTTCCAAAAGCCTCTAACGCATCTGAAAACCGAGGATTACATCTGTCTTGGACTATCCTCATAATTCCCTAATAATCTGTAAGATACTGCAATATTTGTTCTATAGACCTACAATAAAGATAGGGGACAAGTAGGGCAAAGATAAATTTTCATTGTCCTTTCGATTGTATAAAAACTAGTTAAAGAATAACCAGTTAAAAAAAAATGAATTTATCAAACAACAACAAATCCCGCTTCATAACAATACTTTTAATTTCCTTGAATGATTACTATACTAATATTCTACACGTTTTAGTTGTTTTTTTTTTTTTTTTGTTTTTCGAAAAAAGTTGATAAGTTTTCGAAAATGCCAACTAAGAATAACCTGAGAACATTGACCGGAATACCTCAAATTTAACCGAACAAATTTCAAGTAAATTAGTCAAGAAGGCATTTCGAAAACAAAAATCAAAGTTTTGTATCCCACTTTAGGTGTTTATTATCCAACATATTACGTTTTTTTGATGACATCGATTTGTACATACATTTGCTCCACAGTGTAAAATGAATATATTTTGAATTTCAATACTGAGATTGCTGTTGCATGCCCCACTGTCGTCTGTATATGCCACCAAACGTGCGAACTTTTTCACGTAAACATTTATCTGCAATTCAGTGTCCTTATTGCATTTTTCAGACGCTTTACATTCCTTTGGTGTGTGTGAGTGTGTAGTAACAAATATACGAAATAGCAAAGGAGTTGGCATCCAAGAGCGTGAAAGTGAGTTAGCATGCATGAGTGTGAGTGCAGTGGTGTGATATTTCATATAGCAATTCCCTGCCAGAATGTGGAGCTTCATAGAAAAACTTTAGTTCTCCAAGAATTTCTCTTTTCTCTGTTATTATTTTTTACACGGTGTTTTTAAGGTGTGACGAGGATAAAGTTACGTTTCAATTCACCGCAGTAGAGCCGACATATTAAGAAAACTTTTGGTATTTGCGCATCTCAGCGTGTGAGTATTTGCATATAAGAAACTTTTTACGATTTATATTTTATTTCATTTAACTAAAAACTCGAACTCATCATCACACGCACACACAAGAATATTATTTTCAGATTTGTCACAAAAGTTTTCAAACTTATTATCCGAAGTTTTCATTTACTCTAAGGCCAAGACGTGCAAAGTAATTTGCTGACATTGTCAGTTTTGAATTTTAGTTCGTCCTCAGTATTGCCGAAAACCGCGAGGATCAAACTGAAAAGTTATTTATTAAACGTGACATAATTCTACTTGGAGCACAGTCGCCTTCGGCCATGTTAGAAACAAAACCGGGAATAACAAGAAATCAATGCATCAGAAAAAAAGAGATACAGATATTCCGCATGTTTACTCGATTCGAAGAAGTTTGAAATACGCACAAAGTTTTATTTAAACACTTTGACCGACTGACGGGGCAAAGGGCCAGTAATCTGATACCGGCGAAGACATAAATTTGATTTGTACTTACATAAATAGCGTACGGTAAGACTACATTAAAACAAATAACGAATGTATATGTATATGTATATGTACATGTATACAACAGTGCTGAGGAAAACGGAGATACCAAAGGCTGCAAAAATGTATAATAATGCACAGTGGACCCCATTGGGACAAATGCAATAAGTTGCAATGAAAAAACTATCATGTACAAAACGGTTTAAACCCACATGTATTATTATTAGTTATCATTTTTAATGTCTTTACTGATCTGACCTATTCCAGTGACCCAGCTGAAACCTTCATTTAGCTTAGCAAAAGTCTATTCCTTTAATTTTCAAGGTTTCATTGATTTACTAAAAATTATTTCACATAACTTTGGTTTATTCGTTAGAGTGAAACTTCAAGGTTCATCATACATACATACTTTTCAATTGCATTGAATATTTTAGTTCAATTCAGTGTAATTTATTTCTCTTTGTAACAAATGATACAACCCAAACGCCCACTGTGAACCGAGCAATGAGCAGGATGGGAAGAGCGGGACAGAACAATGAATAACAATGATAGACAGTTTATTTGTTACCACTTAAGTTGAGATTTATATAGCACTCGTATAGAACAACTCATAGAATAACTGAAGTGAAGTGGAGGGCTAAGGATTGCACGCAGCAGAAGTTACAGAAGTAAGGAAAGAGCATCACATTTCCCCCACATTAAAGGTTTTCCGGCAAAGGCTGTTCAAATGCGTGCGTCACCAGCTCAGAACATAAAATGTTGATTACTTGCGACTGGAAGGGAAAATTCGATTTATTGACGTTTTCATGGTTAACCATCACGTGCTCCGAAAACTTAGGAGGGGAGAAATGAAGAGCACAGTCGAAAAAAAATTCCATTAACGTAAAAGTGGTAAAGTGTTGACGGAAATATAATAAATATTCAAAGAATGAATGAATTTCCACGAAAGAAAGTTATGGGAGCTTTCACGAAAAGGCAAAAGATTCGAAGGGATAAACGGTGATTAAGTGGACAATAAATTGTGTAGTAATCTCAGGCATTTGAAAACAAATTTCATTACAAAGAGTTCTAATATTAAATGAGACGTTTGGAAAAAGTATTCAATATTTGGTGATAAATTGTTTGAACATCAATAATTAATACATACCAACAGAATTTGGCAATTAACAGGCTCACTCACTTGAGTGTCACAAGAATTTTAAATTTTGAGATTTTCTCATTAGTATACAAAGAAATAGAAGAAGATGGTGATATGATGATGATGATGGTGGTGTGTGTGTGTGTGGGTGTGTATAGGCTAAGCTGAACATTTCACAGAAAGGCAGTTATATTTTGTACTCATGCATAATTAAAAATTATCCATTACGTCCTTCATAATCAGCAAACTTCTTCCAAAATGTAATATTAGAAATATAAACTATTCATGGTATTCGAATTTGTCGCCATTGTGAACCTTACTTGTGGTAAGATATGAACTTTATCATTAAAAGCCAACGTCATGCGGTATAAATTATAATATGTTCTATTGGAAATTGTGTCAGTTTAATGTTGTCTGTATGAGCCATGTTGCAGAATTATATGAAAATAAATAAATGCGCAAAACTTTAAAACGAAACAAGTAAATTTAAGACTCTAAAAAGATTCAATTTTACAATATATAGGATGGGAGGCAAGAACATTTGGTTTTGTTTTTTTTTTTTCTATAAAATGACAAAAACATCTTCCCAGAATGTGACAACAGCTTGGACTGAGTTTGACCCAGCTCCTCTAAAAAAATGCAAGCAATTAGGGGAGAAAAGTTTGTGACTTTAATTTCAAATAAAGTGAATGCTATAAAGCGAATAATAAAATCTCAAAGTTCTTTATTTACATTACAAAATCCAGAAAAAACAATGCAGTAACACAAACCACTTGGCCAACTTTAATGTGAGGTGACTCATTTATAATTTTTTTTGTTTTTTTGAAAATAAAAATAAAAAATAAAAAAAATTAATTTGATAATCTAGACTATATGTACATTTATTTTGCTTCAAAACTTGATCCATTCTAAGGTTCTAATTATCGTTGACGCCTTCAAGCATATTAAGTAGTTTTTGACGAATGTTAGCTTCCAATTCCATAACTGAACTCTGCATGTAGACTTTTGACTTCACGCAACCGCAGTACGGCCTCGCATAAACTCTGCCATCTAAAATTTTGCAGTCGTAAACAAAGAAGCAGACTCCCCCCCAAAGTGGAATGGAACTCGACTTTAATGTTGTTTCGACAGAAACCCTTCAAATGGAAATATTGAATTACTATAAGTGGTTTTTGATGAATGTTAGCTTCCAATTCCACAGCTGAACTCTCCGTGCAGACTTTCGACTTTACGCAACCCATGTAAGATAACAAATTTTGGCAGCAAATTCGCCCGTCCGCAGAATTAAATTAACTAATCGTTCTCGCAATAATGCCCCCTTTCACGGGCTATGTGCTAAGAAGCGCCGTCTGGTGGGAACCAAATATTGTCCAGCATTCAATTTCCCATTTTTCAGTTTCAAGTAAAGTTAAATGAAATACACATAAAAGTATAATTTCGATGAAACTTTTATTTCATTATATTACATGGACCTTGCACGAAATACAATGTTATTTAAAAGACCGCCTCTGTATTGGTTGCAGCAGTAAGTCCTTTTGAGCAAGTTTTCGAAAAAATACGGCTCAACGACATCTCCAGACCATGAAGCGCACGAAACAGTCACCTCATCCGTATGCAACGGCTTTACTACAATCCCTTCTGGGTTCTCGGAGCCCTACATGCCATAATTTTGCTAGTTGACGAGAAAAAATGAGCCACCGAGAAAGAAATGAGCTTCATCACTGAAGAAAATTTTGTTCGATTGACAGCCCATATTTGAATCACTGCTTTTGTAGTAAGTTTTAACTACTTTTACACGCACATCGGTTATTAAACTTTTCAGTAAATAAATAACACTTCAGATGACAGGTATTTAACAGCTGATGGCCTTGCCATATCGGCGGTTTTGAAACCACTAAATGGGTAACGCTGTATACTTTATCAATTGATACGACAATATTGAAATAACCAAAAGGAAACTTTTAAAGTGCCTGAAGCGTTTGGCATGTGTCAACCAAATGTGTTTCATGACGATCGATACCGATTGAGCGATGTCCGTCTATCTGGCTGGCTGGTGGACACAATAATTGCCGTAGATCTTAATGAAACTTCCTAAGGTTTGGCTCAGCTTAATGTTTAACCAGGTAGGAGCAGATGATTGTAAACGGCCTACATCAATGCGCCACATCTTGGACCTTTTATAGAAATTGATCGGTTTTCCCCACTTCAATGTTTTTCCTTTAATAGGGAATTAAAGTAGACTGAAGCAACCTAAATTTTCTCCTGTCGTATTGCCATAAAATTTTAAAAAGAAAAAATCACAAGACTAGCAACGCCTCTCCTGATACATCCCATATATATGACTAATTTAATCCATATAGTCTTACATTTTTAGTTTTGATTTAAACACACTAGATTTAGAGAAATTTAGCACTCGTTGAGTATTTGCTAAAGTAGGGCCACAAAATACACCCCTTCTACTACCTAAAACCTTCTACTACCTAATAAAAATTGAACGATTTTACGAAATTCAATCTTTCCTCGGTAGTTTCTAATTAGTAGGCCACAGTAAAGTAGTATCAGTTAAAATCAAGAAATATCAGTCCCGCTGGTACCTCCAATTCAAATGACCGATTGAACTCATCCACTCCTAATTTTGTATATTTTGAGCAACTTTAATGATTTCAGAGAAAATTCTGAGAATGAAAGTAATGAATATATCAAAATATAGGTAATATTTCGTAGCAAATGCAACGTCTGTTAGTGAAAAGCTTCCAGGTAGCAAGAGGATCAATTTTTAAAACTATTTTATTTCGTATTTCCAATAATTTTCCTTTTCGTAACCATATATTCGATAAAAACAAAACTAGAATCCCTTTTTAATCATTCTGATCTTGAGCCTTATATGAACATATTAAGGCCAGACAGATTTGAATTGTAAATGTTATTGGTTATCGAATATGACTAAAGTTTGTGTTTGCCTCTAAAAAAACATAAAACTGTACACAAGTCAATGTAAGGGAAGTACTGATGCAACCAATAATGAATTACTAACCACAGGAACTCGCCACGTGGATTCAGATGAATGTTTACTGTGAGTAGGCAGTTTTAGGATCAGGGTACGAATATCGTATGTTCAGACTGACAGTTTAAGCAAAGTTTTAATAATTCTTTATTTTTCAACACAATCTTCTTTTAGCTCGATATGCTTTTTCCATCGGTATTCAATAGCTTCAATATCTTGTTTATAGTAAGAACTGTCAAGCTCTTTAAATGGCTATCAACCGCAGACTCCATCTCTTTATAGGTGGCAAATATTTTACCACCGAAACATTTGTTCAAATTTGGAATTATAAAATAGTCCGAGGAAGCTAAATCTGATGAAGCAATTCGAACTTTAATTCATTAATTTTGGCCATCGCAATAGTGGATGTATGAACTGGATCATTGTCTTGATGAAACGACACTTCCTTTTTAGTCAAATGCGTCATTTTTTTCATAATTTCATCACTTACCGCTGCAATAAATTAGCACAATGCTCGCGGCTGAAGGTTTTTCCTTTCTGAAGATAACCAACAAAAATAATCCCATACGTATCCAAAAAAAAAACAGACCCTGTGACCTTGCCTGCAAATGGAATCGTCTTCGCCTTCTTTGGTCATGATTCCCTAATTCCAGTCCCTTTGTCTCAGGTGTGCAGTGGTCGACCCATGTCTCATCCATGGTTATAAATCGATGCAAAAATTCGGTTTTATTGCGGGGAAACATCGCCCAACACTCTACTGAAACATCTGCACGACGATGTTTTTGCTCTATTGAAAGCAAGCGCGGCATCCATCTCGTGCCCAGCTTTCCCATCTTCAAATCTTCGGTCAATCTACAATGTATAGCACTATTTGAAATGCCTATCATTTTAGTTAGCTCACGCTCCTTCAGCCGACCATTCCACTACATCCAATACCATTTTATGGACATACCGTGTCTGGCGTGGCCACATCTTGGCAGCTCGTATGGCCTAGTTTAAACTTTGCTACGCAATATTTTACAGTCATAAAGGAAGGAGCAAACTCGCTCTGAGTAGAGTCTAGCTTGGCTTTAATATTGGTTGGACTGAGACCTTTCAAATGGAATTATTGAATTACATAACGTTGGCCAATTTATTTCCATATTTACAAATTCACTGAGATCGTTTACTTTCGATGGCTCAAATAAAAATTCTAAACAATGTGGCGTCCTGAAACTTAAAACATATGTTTTAAGAGGCTGCCACTTCTTACGAAACTTTTTTTTTTAACTACTGACACCATCGGTGCGGTGGAAGAATTCATCTACCTCTCGGTTCCGCTGTGAACAAAACGAATGATGTCAGCATGGAGATAAAGAGGACAGTATTGCTTGCTAACAGATGTTACTATGGGCTAAGCAAACGATTCAATGATAAAGTCCTCTCTCAACAAACAAAATCCCGACTGTACCAGACACTGGTTCTACCTATCTTGTTATATGGCGCAGAATACTGGGTTATTAACCGATGAATCAGTACTAGCAGTTTTCGAGAGGAAAATACTCCCAAAAATACATGTACTCATTATCGTTAACGGAGAGTATCGGCGTCGCATGAACAATGAGCTGTATGAGTTATACGCCGACATCGACGTGATCAAACGCATTAATATACAGCGATTGCGTTGACGGGGTCATGTTATGCGAATGGATCCAAATGCTCCGGCACGGAAAGTTTTTGACAACGAACTCGATGGACGGCACAGAAGAGGAGTGGAAGAACCAGGCTTTTGAAATATTACCGAAACTTGGTGTGACGAATTGGAAGAGAAGAGCAGAAGATCGAATTATTTTCTACGGGCGGCGTATAATAGATAAGATATTCCAGTCGCCACCTAAGATGAAAAAGACACCATCTATATGTCAAGTCGGCTAGTGTTGGGACCGCCTTCGCGTGTCGGATATAAAAATATGCAAATAAATTCACATTTAATGTCTAAAGTCTCGGTATGTCGGATGAACGCTTAGAGTAATCGAACAATCGATAAATCTAGCAAATGTTTCACATGCTATAATATCCGAAATCGTCGTTAAACTGGAACATTCAGTTTAACAACAGTCTCGCGGAATGTGAGAAGTTCTTCCATGTCTCATACATGGCATGCCAGGGAATTTGTTTTTTTTTTTTTTTTTTGCCTAAAGTAATAACAAAGCAGTCTTTCCCCCATTTCGTACCTTTCAAAATGGAAAATCATTTCGCTCAAATTGCTGACAATAGGCCATGTGTGTATAATGCACATAATTATATTTTGTATTGTATGTTACAATTTTTTGGACAATCATTAATATTCCGGAAGATTGACGTTATAGGATGAAATTTCAATGATGTATGTCTATAATATGGACAGTAAATAG
>JAHXMU010000593.1:25107-49110 GCA_019455685.1 Philornis downsi
ATAAGGAAACATTAAAGCACTGTAACGAACACATTCAGGAGTTAATTTTATTCAATAACACCACAAGATGATAATCATTCCCATCATCATCGTTATTATTATCAGCTTTGTCACATCGTTTTGTAGATTAAACGTTTCGCATCGGTTGTGTGAATTTTATTTCAGTTTACTGCGGCAAGCGTTAATATATTCAAGAGATAAACCACAAAACGAAGCAATTTAAAGACCGCATTAAATTAATATCGTTTGGTGCTTTGGAGTAACGCACAACAAGAAGAAGACTGTCGGATTAGTCAGAGGGCTAACGGGAGATTTTGTGATGGTCTACCCAAAGGCCGCCATTATTTATGGCAATGGTAGTGCTTGAACAAAACTTTGAATTGCTAGGAAATCACACTCCCTCGCTTTCAAAATCATCAAAGTACGAATCCTTCTAACCACTGAAGTTAACTGAAACACTTGGCTAGAGATAATAACACTTTTGCACAGAGAAACGAGTTGAATTTCTAATTCGTATAATTTTTTGAAGGCGTAATTATCGTTGCCACGACAGCAAAACACTCAACATGGTAAATTGTTGTTTTGTCCCGGTTACCAGATGGTTGATGATGACTTCTCAACCCCGACCAGCTCGAACGTGTGCAACCGTATGCTAATTTGTACCTCAGATGCTAAGTAAACAATTTTGCTGAGCTTGTCATTTATTTTACGGGTTTACGACGCCACAAAATGTAATAAACCCAGCGATATGGCCGCGAAACATCTGCAAGGAAAGTGTTAGCAATAGAGCGAAAATATGAAACATTTATAAAACTGTTGGCCGGACGTTCACCGTTTATATTTCCGTTGTATTGTTTATGGCTTACGGATTTTGTGTAGAATTTATAGAGAGAAGAAATTCAGAAAGAAAATGCTAATGAATGTGAAGCATTTCCATTTTTAGGTAATTTTATAAAATGAAGTGGAAAAAATGTTTTACTTTTATTCGCTTAAAGTATTTTAGAATCCTTTTCACACGTATGTGCCGGTAATATAAACTTGATGCGAGTACAAAAAAATTGTGTTTTCCTCTTATTACTTATGACGATAATGATGATGATGATGAGTAAAGTTCACTTTGGCAAACTATCGGATTGCTGTTTCAGTAACTGTGTTAACGTACAGCTGTTTGATTTGCACATTCCATTAGAAATGGATTCAGACGCATTTTGCGGTTTACACAAGTCTATTAGCATAATGAGTGAATCGCGCAAAAGTAGTTTTTAATAAACTTGAATAATTAAATCATTATTTACACATTTTCAGAAGGCTAAAATATTATTAATGGGTTTTCCCTGTGTAATTCTAAAAGAATAAAAATGGTCGCGGGGATTACAAATAAACCTACGTCTATAATTGATTATTTCATCAATAGATTATATATTCGTAAGAAACGTAACTTCTTCTCAGATTGAGCTGTCAAGTTGTCATTATTGTTACTAATCCATTAAGATATGTCAGCGGGATGGAAAAAGTTGACACAACTGTACTTTTTCTTTTTGATATCTGATGATCTGATATCTGATATCAATATATTGGCACGCCCGGGAATTTCTTCAAGGTTTAATATGCCGTTGGGTGCAGTCAAATTCAGTATTTACAGGGTGACACATTAATTACACTACAATAATAAATTCAAATAATTTTTTCCAAACAACGTATTTTATGTATTTTTTGTATAAAATTCAATTTGTTGTGGCCATGGATAAATTTATTTTTAAGTTCTAAATCTGTGGTCACAACCCGTAACAGCCTAACTCGAGTTAGGACACAATTGAGTTATTAGCACCATCGTATTTAGCGTATCTAAATTTATTTGCTCTAAAATTTTCATGTTTGTATCTCTTCTAGGAAGGCAATTAATCCTAAAAAACCTCATAGCTTAAGTTATTTTTCTAAATGACTGTTTTGGCATAACTGCCTAAGTCAATTTAGGATTACAACAAATATAAACATTATTTTTTCATCATTGCCTAAATCAACTTAAGTCGTTAATCCAAAAAAATTAAGAAACAATTTTATTTTCCTAACTTGAGTTAAGCTCTTATTCCGAATTACAATTTCGTTTTTTGATAAACATAAATTGAGTTAAGAGCTTTCTCCAAACTTATAGTTTTTTATTTAATCTGGAATAATAGCCTAACTCAACTTGAACTTTTTGACTTTCTTTCGTTCAACAATTCATAAGAGCCTAAGTGTCTTTTTCGATATCTTTTGACTGCGAGAATAAACAACTATTTTTTGTTAACAACTAAGTAAAGAAATTCGTTTCCTTGGAATCTGTAGCAAAGTTTCCCAAAAAAACACCTTCTCCTGATTTTCAGTGAAGATTCAAAACTTTAAACTCCTGTACTGAAAATATTGAAAAACAGACTTAGGCTGTTATGGGTTGTGACCACAGAAATATTATACGTTAATATTGTATTAAAATTCTTTAATCGTTCATCTATTTTATTAATTTCTAAATGAATTCAATTTTTATTAATTTTGTTTGCTTTATTAATTAACTGACATTGTTTTTCGAGAGTATTCTTATATATTAATTGAGTGAACTAAAAATATTCGAATTTATGCAAAATGCTTTCCATTCTTCAGCATAATTCTCATTTGTTACATCATTGCACTGTTGCTGATTTTGTTGCTAAGCATATCATTCAAACTTATAACTCGGAAACCACAATTGTGGTAACGGAATTCTGAATTTTTTTCTACTTATATTTTAAAACTATTGATTTTATGTTTATGTTTACTTTGTGTTCTGTTCATTCGCTAATTGAAGATCAAAACGAATAAATGTCAAACACTTTTTCAAGCGGAAGAAACCTCTTTTCCCTTGAGAAATAATCCTCTTATAAAGGAATAAATATTAATAAGGGTAGATGTTGTGGGACGTAATCGTATGCTCCGACTCATTTTCAAATACATTACACACAGAAAGAAGCCAAAAACTTTCTTAGACGAATTCGTCTGTTCCTTTATGCTTGATTTCTGTAAGTAAAACACCAAAAGAATCCCCAATAGTGAACATTGACGAATAGTGGTAATTCACGATTCCTACAAATTATATTCTATGAATTTTTTTTTGTTTTTAGATTTGTTTGGATGACAAAATGATAACGAATAAGAACAAAACAAAATGAGTAATCATTTCGCATATAACAATGCTGCCTAGTTAATTTTGCTAAAAGCTAATGCGTTTTTTTGGTATCCTACAAAAAAAAAAAAAAAAAAAAAAAAAAAAAAAAAAAAAAAAAAAAAATAAAACACAACCATTACGTTGGAGGCAAATGGTGAAAAACCAATTTATTGTCGCCAGATTTCTTTTTTTTACTTTCGCTATTGTCTGTATTTCAGTGAATTTTTCGCATGACTACTCTTTGGATATTTCAAACTTCTTCGTCTTAGGTGGCGACTGGAATAGACATCCTTATCTATTATAAGCCGACCGTAAAAAAAATTCAAGCGCTTCGATCTTCTGCGCTTCTCCTTTAATTCGTCACACCAAGCTTCGACAGTATTTCAAGAACCTGGTCCTCCCAACAGAGTTTTGGAGTTCTGCACCGTCCATCAAGTTCGTTGTCGAAAACTTTCCGTTTCGGAGCATTTGGATCCATCCGCATAACATTACCTAGCCAACGCAATCGCTGTATATTAATGCGTTTGATCACGTCGATGTCGGCAAATAGCTCATACAGCTCATTGTTCATGCGACGCCGATACTCTCTGTCAACGATGATGGGTCCATAAACACCGAAGAAAATAATGAATATTACAAACAGTATACCCAAATAATGGGTACAGCTTTCTTCAAATCTCTTCAAATCAGGAAAATTTCATGATTTAACATATGTTTTCCGAGATATAAAGATTTGTGTATTTTTGCAATTTTTTATTTGGCAATTTCTTTAATACTTTTTAAAGCAAGCAACGAGTACAACTTTCTCAAACCGCTTGGAAGGCTGAAAAGTTGGTTATTTCGTGATTGGATTTTATTTGTTTTGCAGATTTTAAAAGAATTGATACTATATTAAACACAGAGTATTAAAAGGCTTTCATCTAAATGCTTCATGTTCGATATACAGGCACTTTAGCATTTTTTTTTTCATTTGTGGATAGTTTCTACACAATATCAGTGTTACCACTTTGTTCAAACTGCTTACAGTCCCAAAAATTTTGGTAATTTTTCTAAAAGGACGCACCGATCGAAGTATAGAAGATAGTTTTGTATTTCAAAAATTTTTTTTTCATTTGTGGAATACTCGAGTATTCCTTTCCTATTTCTTTGGAAATTTTCGCAATTGGATGCTCCGTTTACGAGTTCTACGTAACCACATTGTAGCCAGTTTTTATTTGACCTTTGGAGCACTTTTGACCGACCGTGGCGCGATGGTTTGTACACGCCTTCATCGTGTACAAACACCTATCTCACATGTAGTTACCTATCATTATTTGAGCGGCGTTCTGTCTGATGAACCCTTCGGGTAGTCGAGTAATCGACAAGTCTTGTAAATGCTTCTCTCGTCGTTAAACTATAGGTTTCATTGAGTGGGTCTGAAAATAGAATGCGTGTAAGTTCACTGAATGTGAGAAGCTCTCCCATATCGCCTGTCGCAAGGAAAATTATAAAATAATTTGATATTGGAATTGGAAATAAAGCCAAAATTGGTCGTGTAGTCGAAACCACATATCGCCCAATTTATAATCTTATCATACGGCCATGGCGCTCTGAATTGAAATTCGGATTATCCGCCATACTTTCACTATCAGAAGCGATATTTTTGGCGGTGCGTTCATTTTGATGATGCACAGACCTGACAATTCCTTCACCTAACGGTTTGAATCACGACTTTTATAGAAAGTTTTAAATATTTTTATGCGTTCTTCGGCTGTTAAACGATCCATATTCGTAAATGGCAAACCTTTCACTAAATAAATAACACTTCAAATGGCAGGTATTTAACAGCTGACAGTTTTGCCATATCGACGGTTTTGAAACCACTTAATGGATAACCTTTTACTTTGAAAAATACCGACAGATACTTCACACTTGAATGATTTCGTCATAACCGTATCGGAAAATATAAAACGCAGTTTATGGCCGCCAAAATATGGCAATAAATGTGAGGACTGGATTGATTTTTTTTTTGTCTTATACGAATTCTACTTCACTTGAGTACAGAATTAATAACACTTAAGCCCTTTCCGTGTCTAAACCAATAACAGTGTTTAAACCAACCAAGAGGTTTGTGATATCAACGACATTGCAGACATTTATGAAGATGCAGCTGGCAAAGAAAAATAGTCCTCCGTCTATATATCTAACATTCAATTTATAGATTGTCACATATTTGTACACACAAGAAGTGCCTTATTTAGATATGTGCTTTTACAATTTATATCACATTTGAACATCCTTTGAGTATTTCTACTCAAACTCATATCTTCAACAGTTGCTCATATGCAAGAGAAAAATGTGTCAAATTGTTCTTTGCATAATAAAATTTGATTCAATCCATATAAATAACGATTTACGAAACTGTCAAACATCCAGAGTGATTTAAGCGCAAAATAAATGAATTTTTTGTTTCGGCTGAAACGCCAAAAAATATAAAATGCTTCGCACGCTAAATTGAGTTAAGACTTTTATGGGGAATCTGAATGCCCCAGTAAACCATTGTGTTTTCAATATTACATCAAAATCCCCATTCCAATGATGGACGAGCGAACGTTCGCGGTGACTGCATGAAATGGATTCGATGGCTTGTTAATATGTTGGAAAATTATGCTGTTTAATCATAAAAATGGTTGTCGGAAATAACATACGATAGCAGAAAAACTTCCGTGATGACCAAACTTGTCACATAAATTATCAAACTGGCTGAATAAGAGATAATGTTTTCAAGAAGACGTTAGATGATTTCGGAAGTTGGGTCTATCATTTGTTACGTTTTATCTACTCCTGCAAACGACTGCTGCAATTCGGCTGTGAGCTGTCTTATGCAAAATAGCTGACAAAATAACCATGAAGTCAGTGACAATTATTTTTAAGACAAAATTTTCTTTTTGTAATAAGTGAAGTTTCCTAACATACATACATGTATTCCATTGGGGATGAATGATACTTCAACAGCTAGTTTGCCATTTCAGCGGATCCTTTCATATACTTTTATGGGGAGTTATAAATGGCGGATTAGGTAATTGATTTAATTACACACTTCGGTTAAGTTTTTAAAATGAAATTAAACTTTGTTCAGAATTCGGTTTTCGAATTATTCCAAAATAAAAAGATATTAAAAACGCCAATTTTCAAGAAACCAGTTTTCTTTTTGCGGAGAGTTACAGAATTCCGCAAATAATTTAAAATAAATTTACTATAATGTAAAATTTACACAGAGAAGCTGGCAAATATTTTAGCATTTTCATACGACGAAAACACAAGTGAGCGGCTGCAAATGTGAATAATATTTATAATCCTGATACTCTGCAATAGCTAATCACGAGCAATTTTGGTTTCTTCGATTACGTACCGGCAATTTAGATGTCAATGATGTACCAAGGCTAATATTGGAAAATGTCGATAGAATAATGGAAATCATCAAGTCCAAGCGCCGTCTGAGAGCTGCTTACCGTTGCGCAAGATACCGTTTAGAATCATTTGAATAAGGCTGGGCACACAATTTAGCGAACAAAAACCTCAAGGATCGAATTGATTGGTAATGCAAGGTGGATCACTTGCGACAACGTCAAGCAAAATAAAATCACGCTGAGCTGGCGTAAGCCGTGTCTGTAAGGAAGGTGTTTCCATGTGTTTAATGGAATTGACAGGGAATCAACTATGAGCTACTCCCCTACAGCTCAACTCTTAGTTCGGCACTGTTCTGTCAACAACTTCAGCGTCTGAGGAAAGCAATAACTCAGATGCAGTCAGCTTTGGTCAATTGGAGAGGTGATTTCCACCTTCAGGTGATTACCACCAGTTCCTTTCTACGGCGATTGATTTCGATAATGAAAAATTCGCCTGAAGAAAAGCTTCTGAACATCATTTGTCCCATTTTTTTTTTTGCCAGTATGCAAAAAGGTTAGTGTGGGTTGAGAAAGTTAGTGATCGACAGTGGCACGAAGGCTTCAACCCCGTATGCAGCCTCCTACCATTTTTTAAGCAGCTGTTACTTCGATGTGTCTGACGAGCACTTCGAGTAGTCGAGTAATCGACAAGTCTGGCAAATGCTTCTCAAATTGTAACAGTCGGAATGGCAGTTAAACTGCCAATTCTGTTGATTGAGTCGAATAACAGAGTACGTGCAAGTTTACTGAATGTGAAAAGCTTTCCCATATTCCATTCGTGGGATGCAAAGGAATTTGTTTTTTGTTATAGGTACGAGGATTTATATGAGAGATTCATAATGCCAACGAGGTGTCAAACAAAACGTTGCATATTTGACCTAAATCGCATCACTCTAATTATGATAAATAAAACGTTTAATGTTATACAATAATAATTTATTTATTTTAACTACATCTTGTATGTGAAGTTATCAAATATTCAAAATTCATCAATATCGATCTATCCCAAGAGGATCGATTGTCGTAGAGAATTTGCCCTCTGCCCTCAACATCAAATGGGCGATTGGGGATATTGGAATTTCAAATCCATTCCATCTAAATTAATATTTGTTTTTTTTTTCGATCCATAATAATGAATTCTATATTATTATTATTTTAAATTATTTATTTTATATTGCTGGAAACACAAAACCAGTCTTAGCGCTTTTCTGAATATATTCCAAGGCGGTTAGTATGGAGAAACGGCATATTTCGATATTGAGTATTCTAGTGGGTATTCCAGTAGCGATGAAATGCCTCTGGAATTGTGTATGCCTTTCGATTGTAAAGCAATTTCGAACTGCGACAAGAATTTCTGTATTACCTTCCACAGATATTAAATTTTAAATATTTTTCAAATTGTATTTTTCTTCCATCTCGTCCTTTTCGCCCCTCTTGGCTTTCAGTCTCCATAGAAACGCCGGTGCTCAGCGTAACATGAATTATTTCCGAGTCTGGGTGCTCAAATATGGATATGTATGTGTATCATAATCAACCGTGCACGTGTGTGTGTTCGTGTGGCTGTGACGTCCTGTGGGCAGGAGTAGGTTCGATAATAAAATACCTTAAAGCTATTTCAAGAGCAAAATACCAACTTGAAATGTTAAAATGCTGGTTTTTCGTACAAACGCGAACCAGCCAGGAAACGAAGAGCGTAAATATTTCCACAACATCCACTAAGTTATCGTTTTGAACAGCCATAATAACAACAATGACCGGGGAAAAGATATAATGTTCACCTATACATACGCCCTTACCCCTCCTTGCAAGCATCTGCTTTAGTGGTCGAATGATTTTTTATAGTCTAAATTAGTTCTCCCACACATAAGATATTCATATTAACGCACGTACATGTAAGTGTATGTGTAATTACAATGCGTGTATTCATTCTCCAACACACACTCTGACTGCAGCTGTAGCTGGAAATTCTTGTGGGCATTATTAAGCGTTATTCTAGACCATCCTGACGTGCTCTGGGTCGGTTAAGCGTTTTAGTTTGCCTCTGATTTACTGTTGGCGTTATTGCTACAATTTCTGCCTGTTTGCTTTAACAATGAAACTGCCGAAGCTGCCACCGCTGATGATAATGCTAATGATTGATATGCGGCATTGTTGGGGGATGCCCAAGCGTCAAACCGACTGTGGCGACTGCTGAGCAAAATTCAATAATTTCATTAACGAGTGTTGGGCTCGAAATAGCAAACACAAAATGGAATGAAAGCATTAGGGTTAGTCTTCTAAATACACACACGAAAATAAATATTTATAAGGAAAAAGGAAGAAAGGACGGAAGAAGAACAGCAAACGTTTTCGCTTGAGGGAATTGTGATAAAGTCTATTATTAATGGAGGCACTAAAATGATATCGTAACCAATGATAAAGCATGTTAACAGTTTAATTTTAGGTGTTAATGTGTCATTGAATATCGCCAGGGCACGCGGCGGGCTCTGCCTTCGCTTTGGTTGAAAACCTTAGAACTTTGAATCAATGTTAAAGCGAAAGACATCAATATTTTATGAAACAAATTACACTGGTCTGCAAATTTGGGAAATATTGACGGCAGAAACGAAGCATTGTTTTATAACTAATGTGGGTGCGCTGTATTCCAATCTGGCGTAAAAATTGGACTATCACGTCTTGTTCATTTTTTATCGAATGTGGGCAATACTGTAAAACAGTCAATACACTACACAACACTACAATTTCACAATTCATTCTAAATCTTCATAATCGTAGCGTTTAAGCATGTCAGGGAGATTGTGTGTTACTGATTCAAGCAACTTTTGCTTTGTGTGTGGTGAATATTTGGTTGGAAAAAAAGGACATCCAATATCAAAATCATTAAAATATTCATATTTACATTACATTTTGGTTTTGTTGTCAGAAACTTCAACAAACCAAGGACACCGACAATGTTTTGCAATAGTTGCAAAACTGATTTATACAAGTGGTCAAATGACAAGAAGATCTATTTCGGTTTTTTAATTCCAGTACTTTCAATTCCACAGAGTCAACTAACTGCCAAACCGATTGTTGTTTCTGTTTAACAAAAGTTGCTGGATTTAATATGAAGAATCGAACAAATATTTCTTACGCGAATGTCCCATCGGTTTCCAAACCAGTTCAACGTCCACCAAATTATCCATTACCAGTCATTCCCAGGGCTACGAGCAGTGAAGCCGAATCATCTTCCAACAGCAGCGGTTTTCGCCAAATTTTGGTATTTCAGTCATTTATCATGTTGTTGTGCCTGTCTAATTCTACACTAGAATTACTTAACTTGCCAGAAAACTTTTACTGAAGCTGCAATAACACTGCCGCCACCAACCTTCTCATCCGGCTTTTGGAATTGGGCAACAAATATTGCGTTGCTACATCGATCGAATCGAAGAACTCTAATATTACCACATCAACAGTTCTGTTTGTTCTGCTTCGTAACATTCGATACATAACCTCAATCGACGTCAGAAACAGCCACCATTACCAGCGACGCAACCGGCATCCATATGCAATAACTTGGTGGTGGCTGAGTTTTCTGAAGCGTTTAAGATTTTTCTAAACGTAGACAGGCTTATCATCATGTTCATTTTTTGACGTCATTGGTTTCATCGGTGATTTTTTTTTTCGTTTTTTGTAAATATTGTGGTTTTGTCGTGGGGTGGATCGCGAAGAAGGCAACATGGAGATCGAATAGAAGGGTCTCCCCTCAAACTAAACGTTGGCAGTGAATGTGCCATCGTTTGTTGTTATGCCCAGATGATGATGTTTATATCAGGCTAATGATGAGCGTCATTTAGTGACTTAAGCTGAGCTGAATGATCCAACTCGGGATTTAAATTTAACGAAGCAAGACGCAGAATTACTAGCTTCACGCAGTTGGGACAAAAATAACAATCTATAGAGATAGAAGCTTGGAATTGGCTACATATTTTGAAAAGAAACACTCTATTCTATACTGTACTGATGGTTGATGGTTTATTTAAAAACAAATGAACCAGCCATATGACAAAACTGACTGGAGATTATTTATTGATGGCTCTAAGTACAGTTTAAGGGCTCTTCGTTTGAATAATGGGAATGAAAAACCATCCATATCAATTGCTCATGCCGTTAATACAAAGGAAAATTACGAATCAATGACTGAAATTTTGACATTACTCAAATACAACGATAATAAATGGAAAATTTGTGGTGACCTTAAGGTATAGGTATAGTATAGACCATCGCCAATAACTGTAAATTAATCTGTTTCAGGTCACTGGTTTGTTGACTGGTATGCAGTTAAGTTTCACAAAATATTGTTTTTTCCTTTGTCTATGGGATAGTCGTGCTACATGTCATCATAACGTCAGAAGAGAGTGACCAAAAAGAACTTAGTATTCATCAGGAAAACAAAACATTTCAAATATACCATTAATTGATCCAAATGACATTCTTCTTCCACCGCTGCACATAAAATTGCGCCCTTTTAAGAACTTTGCCAAGGCTCTGGACAAAAATGGTGCAGCATTTAAATATTTGTTAGCGGTTTTCCCTAAAATTTCATATACTACAATCAAAGAAGGCATATTTGTTGGCCTTCAGATCAGGAAGCTATTGAATGATGATAATTTTTTACAATATTTATTGGAGAAAGAATATACCTATACAGCCTGAAAATCTTTCAAGAGCAACGTGAACAGTTTTCTTAGAAACAATAAAAGTGAAAACTACAGACAAATTGTTGCCGAATTATTGAAAAATTAACAAGAATTTGGTGCACGGATGTCACTGAAAATGCGTTTTCTTCATTCGCATTTAGATTTTTTTTTTTCACAAAACCTTGGTGTGGTGAGCGACGAACAAGGGGAGTGTGCTAACCAAGATTTAATGGAAATTTAAAGAGATTATCAAGGATTTTGGGACAAAAGCATGCTGGGTGACTATTGCTGGACTCTAATACGTGAAATCGAACCAACAAAACACAAACGATGTTCGAATAACACCATTCACTTTTGAAAATTCATTAATTTTTAAATAAACTAATGATTTTTTATGTAAAACACGAATAAAAATATTTTTTCTTCTTTGATAGACAAAAACCAATTACAGAGTCGAATTCAGCCCACCAAATTACCAAAATATATTTGGTTGTTTCACTCCAAACCCTTGTTAGCTAGTGTTATCAGGCAATATTTAAAATCATCAGAATGGAACAGACCTCTAAAGTGTCCCTCACTGCCTTCACTAAGTGATATCTGGGCATGGTCGCTCCGTAATTTATTCCGCTATATGAATATATTTTATAATATGTAAATCGTCTAAAAGAAAGACCACAAACAACCTTAATATAATTTTTATGGGCAATACAAGAGGATTAACTTGACTTAAACACTATGGCAACTATGGCAGTATAGATGTGGAAATCACACTGTGAGCGACCACAATCTGCATCAAGACGATTTTTTTTTCATTTCTATTTCGAAGGCATACAAAGGCGCGATGAGACCAAACAAAGATTTTAATGTAGCAATAGGAAGGAAAGATGATTTTGGACCAACAATCGGAAAATTCAACACCTTTCATTCACCTCAGATTTACGTAGAGATATCCAAAGAGTACCAAGGCTTTCATCAGATCAAAACACGAGAAATTAGATCAACAATATGGTAATACATGGAATGATTATATCTCGCTTTAACGATATGCTTGTGATTCTCGTCGCTAACATATCTAAAAGTTTTTGCAGCCGAGAATAATCAGGTTCTGTTCGTTGAGGAGTAGGTGGAAATGTAGCAGGCAGTTTTAACGAGTGCTCTAATGAGCAAAGAAAACATTCAATAGGCAAGAGAGGCCACAAGAAAGGCTTCGAAAATAACAAAAAAGAAAAACAAAATGTCACATATGTATATGCCATACAAAAGAATTAGTTTTCGGCAATAAAAGTGTGGGCATGAAACCTTTTTTGCTTATTAACTCTGCCCAAACTTATACACTACCCCATATGTATACTTTTCAACTGACTATAATTATTAAAACTATTTTTTGAAGGTCAAAAATCACAGAGAAAACCTAGACAGCTTAAAAACGCTTCCCAACTTTTTCAACTAGACACAAAATCTTCAAATAATATAACATTTTATCAATAACAGGTCTACTTTTCATTGTTATCTTACACGGAGAGATCATTGGCCTCAGAGTCATCGCATGAAACATTTTTTAAGGTCAAAAATTTGGGGTGACAGTTCTTATGTCAAATTCAAGATATAAATTGTTCATGCTTCTCCCTCCCTCATTCTACTAAAAATAAATCACTTGCTGATGGTACTTTCTTTTAATAAATAAGGCCCTTTAAACGGTTCTTTAAACAACTATTCTTTCGCGATGCATCCGGATCTAATCATTCAAACCATTCCTAATTGATGTCATATGCAGTGATATACAATTTGGTTATTGGCAAAATCAATCATATCTCAATTGAACTCGTGAAGAAGACAATTATCTTGTGATTTTATCATTTTTTTTTTCGGCCAACAGCCATCAATGAACTTTGATCTTCGGGTACGAAATGGATCGCGATGCATCCGGATCTAATCATTCAAACCATTACTGATTGAAGTCACTGCATATGTACAATTTTATTATTGGCAAAATCAATCATATTTCCATTGAACTCGTGAAGAAAATGATTATCGTGTGACTTTATTATTTTTTTACGGCCAACACCCATTCATGAATTTGGATCTTCGATTACAAAGAAAAACAGTGAGACTACTTTAGTCGATTGAATGAACTGAAAAATGAAGAAAATGATCAATAAACTTTTGATTTTTGAAATACACAGTCTGTTTGCTTTCCAAAGAAAATACAACCTGTTAATAACATACATAAGAATACTGCCGATATATACTGAATTCTAAATATATCAATACCTCCCGCACATATAGATGGCTCTGGATTGCTTACAGCAAAATCTTTAGTTTCTTTGCAATGAGTGGAATGAAATTAAGATCCATTTTACACAAATTATAAAACTTATTATTACTATCAAACTTTTTTATATATCCTATAAACTACGCTCTGATTTCCCAGCACAATAAATATCATCCTTTAAAAACGCCAACGCTACAAAATCAACATCATGTCGAACAGCAAGAAGGTTTTCATATAATGGGCCCATTTTTACTTCGACTAAAACCTGCAAATACGTTTTAGAATGCATCAAGTTGTTTAAATCACGGCAGCAACTTTGCTTAGAATGAGTCCTTATTATATTAAACGTCTTCTTGTCGTCTTTTTATCAATATAAACAATTTGTTAAAATTAATTTGTGGGTAAGCCATCCTCTATTCTTTTTACTGCCAATCATAAATATGTGTTTCACATCATAAACTGTAAACTTTTGCCGCCAATTATGGTACAACTGCAAGGTCGTTACCAAAGATTTCTGCTCTTATAGGTAAATAAATTTCGAAATCACTGTGCTATTTATTACGCTCGTTTGTGGAACAGAGCAATTATTTAACCGCTGTAGCCTCAATATGGGCCAAGGGGGATTGAGTTCTCAAAAGCTATATGAAATACGTTCCACGACCAGCAATTTGTCTGCATTAGGTTAACAGTTGGTTGCTGGCTTTCCCTGGCCATAAATTTATTACCGTTTGGCCCTTCCTGTTAACTCCTGCCCATCTTCAGGTTGTGTTGCGGTTGTAAGCGACAAATGTCCGTTTATAATGAATAAATATCCCTGTAACAACTGGAGCAGTATCTCACAACGCAAATACTAGTAAACAGTGTGTGGGGATGTGTGTGCGAGGCTGTATATGTAAGCTATATATGTTCATAGACACTGGGGAGCAATATAGTGACATTAATTAGTCTAATTGTAAAAGTCAGTCGGACAACCAACCAACACTTGTGTTACCACAACTTTCCAAATGTAGAGTTAACTTGCTAATACTTGGCCAAATAAACGGATGCACAGATTGCAAATAGCAACAATTTGAATAATAAACATTAGCATTGAATCTAAAACAACAGATGGTCCATTGAGATTTTCAGTTGTTCTTAGCAATGACCAATCCAACTCCAATTTTTCAAATGCAATTGATTTTAATTTGTAAATATTTTGTAGAGATAAATAGGACCTTAATAGTAATACTAGTTTGAAAAATGGCAATATTAGCTTGAAAAATAACGTATTCAGTATAAAATTCGTAAAGTTGTTTGTATAAAATGTGTGATATTAAGCAATTTTAGATTTGCAAAAAAATCGTAAAATTCAATAGATTTAAATTTGTAAATATAGAAATACAACTCATCTTGAAACTTGTCAGGTCTCAATTGTGTAGTCACAAATATATGTACGAGGGCGATCCTAAAACTAGTCGACCTAACAAAGGAGACACAAAAAAGTTGGGGAAAAAGTTCTTTATTTTCCAACATAAACTCCTTTGTACTCGACACACTTTCTTCAGCGATATTATCGTAAATAGCTTGTATACCTTGTTTATAGTAAAAACTGTCAATGTCCTTATAATAGTCATCAACCTCAGGTTCCACCTCTTCATTGTAGGCAAATATTTTACCATTGAAGCATGTTTTTCAAGTTTGGAAATAGAAAATAGTCTGAAGGAGCCAAATTTGACACATAAGATGCATCCAACCAATGTTAAAGCCGAGCTGGATTCTACTCTGGGGAGTTTGCCCCGTCGATTACGACTGTAAAATATTGGGTATCAGAATTTAAACAAAGCCGTACGAGCTGTCAAGATGAACACCGTAGTGGTCAACCAATTGAGGTGTCCACGCCAGACACGACTAAGAGAATCCACAGAATGGCATTGGATGGAATGAAATGGTTGGCTGAAGGTACCTGAGTTAGCTGAAATGATAGGCATTTCAAAAAGTTCTATACTTCGTATATTGACCAAAGATTTGAAGATGAGAAAGCTGTGCGCAAGATGAGTGCCGCGCTTGCTGTTAATAGAGCAAAACCAGCGTCGTGAATATGTTTCGGTAGAGTGTTTGGCGAGTTTTCACTGCAATAAAGCCGAATTTTTACATCGATTTATAACCATGGAAGAGACATGAGTCCACCAGTTCACATTTGAGGCAAAGGACAAAGGAACAGTCAAAGCAGTAGACTGGAATGGGAGAAACGTGCTCAAAGAAGGCGAAGACTCACTGCAATAAAGGTCACGGCGTCTGGTTTTTGGGATACGCATAGGATTATTTATATTGATTATCTTCAGAGAGGAAAAATTATTATTATGCTAATTTATTGCAGCGTTTAGGTGATGGAATTATAAAAAAAAGAACCGCATTTAGCGAAAAAGAAAGTATTGTTTCATCAAGACAATGCTCCAATTCGCACATCCACTATTGCGATGGCTAAAAGTAATGAATGCAAGTTCGAATTGCTTCATCATAACGCACTTTATTCGCCAGATTTAGCTCCCTCGCACTATTTTCTATTTCTAAACTTGAAAAGATGGTTCGGTGATAGAATATTTGCCAACAATGAGGATTCAATGATAAAGCCCTCTCTCGACAAACAAAAATCTGACTGTACCAGATGTTGATTCTACCTGCCTTGTTATATGGCGCAGATTCCTGGATTATGACGCAAGTGGATGAACCTGTACTGGTAGTTTTCGAGAGGAAAATACTCCGGAAAATATATGGAGCTATCATGGTTAACGGAGAGTATCAGCGTCGTATGAACAATAAGCTGTATGAGCTATATGCCGACATCGACGTGGTCAACGTCGCATTAATGTACAACGATTGCGTTGGCTGCTTTATGTTATGCAAATGGACCCAAATGCTTCGCCACGGAAAGTTCTCCACAACGAACTCGATGCACGGCGCAGAAGAGAGGACCAAAACTCCGTTGGAAGGACCAGACTTTCGCAATTTGGTGTAACGAATTGGAGGAGAAGCGCAGAAGATCGAAGCGCTTGGAATTATTTTCTATGGGCGGCGTATAATAGATAAGTATGTCTATTCCAGTCGCCACCTAGAAAAAGAAGAAGAATTGCTGCGAACGGTGCCGAATCGATAATTCACGGTTATTAACAACACTGGCGGTGACAGGTGCGGTATTTTCCTTTGTGCACACTCAACGTATGAGTATTGGTGGTTTAATGCCAAATAATATAAATTTGGTGCGAAATTTAGTCACAAGATTCCGAACAGCCTCCTGAAAAGGTCGCCCAAACTGACCATAAAATGGAAGAAGTGCACAATGCACTTTCTTAACCGAGCATGAATTTTGATAATAAAATTTAATAATCTGCAAGCGTTTTTCGTTTGTAAGTCGACTCAAAACAGCTGAGCTGCAAAAAACAGTGTTGTCAAAAAGAAAGTTGCTAAAAAAAAATCACCCTTTATATGGTAAAATTCACAAGAGAAAATGAATAATTTTTGTTTTGTTTTGTTTTTTTTTTTCATATGGTAATCCAAAGCCGTATACGGCCAAATTGATTACGCAGACCAACATTTTGCCACACGAGCTTGAAATTTTGCAATTAAGTTCTTAAAAATATTAATAATGCCTATTATAATATAGGTAGTAGTAATGACTGTATTAACAACAAATATGGAGAGAGATAGGATATAAAATGTGTAGCATCAACAATTTATAGTGAAGTATAATAATTCTACAAGCAAGACAGACAATAAGAACTTGTTAAATCTAAAGCATGATAGTGAGAATCTTCTGTATTCATATGGAATTATTGAATTCCATAATCGTATAGTACGTAGTCGAAAAGACCACTGCATTATTAGCGTTCGTGACAGAGGAAGTTGTAAAATATTGGTTCTTGAATATCTCCCAAATACAAATTTGGAAACCAAGCATTGGGAAGTGCCAAATTTCATAGATTTGTAGAGAAACAAAATAGTTCTGAAGGTCGATAAAGTTTTCAGATGTGCATTCCAAAAACTCAATGGTATCAGGTGTAACGTGATCGTAATGTTTTCATTATACACAAATCGAATTATACGATTAAAGCTTGTTTTCAATCGATCTAGTCTACCTCTACTTGTTCCACAATAAACTTCCAACCCATAAATCACGTATGGCACCAACATTGCCTTTGTGATACGTTTTCGCATTTTTAGTGGAAGAGATACTGAATATTGTCCTTGCGCCTTCCTGAATAAAAACCACTGTAGTAAATGTTATAATTCAATCAATTCTAGATTTGGTCGCTTCGGAAGGCTTACAAAGACTAAACAGAAAACTTTAAAACTAAGATGGCGAGGGAATTTTTGGACTATGAGAAGAATGGAAAGGGGAAGTTTTTAGGAGAGGAAGATAACGGAAGGATTGGGAATTTCATGAGAGGTTGGAAAAAATTCATTTAAATCCGGGGAAAAGGGAAGGAGACAAACATTAATTAACAATTAACAGATACATTTATGTGGTTCTTTGTCTAGGGTTTGGGGTGATTGGAAACAATGTTTAGGTGACTTCAAACATTAGTATTTATTGAAAGTAAAGATTAAGAAACTTAAACAAGTAATTAAAATAAACATATACTTCTATAATAAGACTGTTTACTGAGCAACCGATCGTTGCGACTTCACTTCGAGGATTCCGTTTAATGACTGCCTCGATCGAATTATCTCTCTCCTGTTGAACCCTTTTGTCCTCTCTTGTACTTCTTCTATTCGTCCATTGTGTTGTGCTCTCATCTATGTTCAGGGTTGTCGTACTCTAATCGGATATGTGTAGGGTTTGCATATCTAGGGTACGTCAATATGGTATCGTCCCTTAATGTCCCACATTTATGTTTTTTTGATTTGATTAGTACTATAATAAAATGACTTAGAGCACATACATATATTAAAATGTCTAGTTATTTCAATCACTTAAGTGAACAATTTTCATTAGAAATATTCCGCATATTAAATGCATGATTAAAGAGACAGCCGATTACACAAAGTTCTAGACCAGTTAAGTCGTTATTGATCTAACATTCGTTGCAAATTTCCAAGTGGTCTATGTTTCATGAAGTTGTACATCTTTTCAAAATATTTTCAAGAATTGCCATAGAACTTCAACCGTAAGCATTTTTACTATTATTACCAGTAGCTAAACGCTTTGTGATATTTACTAAGAGGAAGAGGAAGAAATATCATTCTTTTCGTTAATCTGAGATAAGTTTTAAAGGATTAGAAACGTTTGTATTACATGTCCCTAAAAAGGCAGTTTGTTGTTCGCTTTTGACAAAAATAGAAATTGAATGATTGCTTATTCGTATGTTGCTCTTGCTAAAAAAAAAAGAGTTAATATATGCATTGTAAAATATTGTAAAATATTCAGTAAAACTAAGCAGAAAAGACTATATGCAAATACTGTAATATGCAAATATTTTAACATCAACCAATTTATTCTATTCAGATTTCACAAAATTGTGTTTTTTTTTTTGTTGCACAAGCAATCATGGTAGAAAATTCTCAGCTTGGGTATCAGTTCGAGTAAACAAAAATTAGTATTTTCTACCTCCAAGTTATAGCGTTTAGCAATGCAATGACTTTGATGTACACGCCCAAGCAATCATTACGACTGCGTTTTCATATCAGGTAAATATTAAAATATTCTAAGATATCAGAAGAATTGATGCCAAATGTTTGCTACTCATTCGTCGTCCTCTTGCAGAGATGTGAATCAATTTATGTTGATAAAAGTAAATACTGTTGTACGTTAATATATCAGAGCGTACGTATGAGTGATTGATGGGCGGGATAAACGGAAGGAAACAAAGCTATTTCATTCCTTTTTATTTGCTCATTTATTTTCAACAAACATCCCAATACTTTCACAAACATAAGCACATACACACACACACACACACACACACACACACAGCAGTCATCACATCAACAACAACGTGGAGTGATTTAAAAATGAAAAATGAATAAATTTGAATCCTTTGTGCTAACGCTTGTTAGGGTATTTCCATTACAAATACCCAAATAAGAATAACACCCGCATGTCTGTCTTACATCCCAATAAATGTCTGCTGTAGATTTTACCTGTATAGAAGACACACAAACACAGCCATTACAAACACTCCTGAACCCTGCATATCGAATTTGTTAGGGATGAATAAAGAGATAAATTTCCGCTCAGCGCGGTAGCGATGTTATACGATTGTTACAGAACAATAAGAGGAAAAGCGGAAGGAACTGGTGAAAAATGTTATGTATTTGTATTAGACCTTTGAATCGTGAATAGAATAAACACCGATTATCATAGCACAAAGAAATCGCAACATTTAAATCTTATGCCTGAAATGTTATCCTTGTAATAACCACAATCAATATTCCACTTATTTTCTTGTCTAATATTAATTTATTAACCACCTATATGGTGGTATGACTTGCAACAACAACAAAACTATCTGCACTCAATGTGATAATAGTGCGAATGTTAAACTCTCCTTATGCCATCTATTCTTTTTGTGTTGACTAAGCTGAGCATTGCATAGCTCAATGAGCTATAAATTTCTCTCTGATTTCTTATGTTACTTCCGCACAAATAAGAAACCGCTTGTCGATATACCATTCCAATACTTTTGCTTTAACCACATTACACGATATGTGAACAAGACGTAGTGCTAATGCAAGGAACAGCAACTGAACTGTCGTCTGAGCGCAAGACTGTGCCGCTTTTGAAATATGAACACAAAATCACAAGTTCAACAGAGAGACGCACAGCATAAAAACACGCCATCAAAGTAGTAACTACGAGAGTGGTCCCAAAACTAGCCTATCTAATAAAAAGGACACAAAAAAGTTGGGAAGAATCCTCTTTATTTTTCAACATAATCTCCTTTTAGCTCGATATACTTTTTCCAGCGATACACAATAGCTTCTGTTACGTTACATTTAGAGTGAACTGTATGAAACGACTCACCCATTTCTTTATTTTGTAAACTCTTAAATACTAAATTTTATGATAACTAAAGAAAATTAATACTAGACTTAAAAGACTGATAAGCAAAGCAGCAAACATCTGTTATCTTAAAGGCGGGGTCATTTTCCCATAATTTATGAATGTGGTCAAATTGTTTATTCTTATGGATTTATGCATACTTGTACACATAAAAATGTTTTATGATCGGGCTTATTTTTTATTTGCAATACCTAATATTGAAAAACAGAGAAGTTGTTCCGAGATTTCAAAATTTATGTGCCGGCATTGAGATTATTTTAATCTACTGATAAAATAACCAATGCATAAAATTTCCTACCTTAAGAAACAGATGTGTGCACAGAAGATAAGGAATGTTCACACTTGAACAGGTTCTGTACAATGTTTATTGTAAGAACTGTTAAAATCCTTAAAATAACCATCAACCGCAGACTCCACCTTCTCATTGATGGCAAATCGTTTACCACCGAGCTATTTTTTCAAGTGCGAAAATAGATAATAATCCGAAGGACCTAACTCTGACGAATGACATGCGTGATAAAACAACTTGAACATTAATTCATTAATTTTGGTTATCGCAATAGTGGACTGGAGCATTGTCTTGATAAAACAATACTTTCGTTTTCGCCAAATGCGGCCTTTTCCCTTTAATTTCATCTCCTAAGCGCTGCAATAAATTATCATAACATTCGCCGCTGATGGTTTTCCTTTCTGAAGGTAATCAATAAAAATAATCCCATTCGTATCTCAAAAAACAGATGCCATGTCCTTGCCCGTAGATGGAACCTTTTTCTCCTTCGCCTTCTTTGGACACGATTCTCTCAATCCAATCCACTGCTTTGACTGGTTCATTTATGGTTATAAATCGATGCAAAAATTCGGCTTTATTGCGATGAAACATCGTCAAACACTGTACTGAAACATTTTCTGCTGTTTTTTGCTCTGTTGAAAGCAAGCGCGGCACTCACCTTGCGCACAGCTTTCTCATCTTCAAATCTTCGGTCAATATACGATGTAATGCACTTTTTGAAATGCCAATCATTTCAACTAAATCAAGCACCTTCAGCCGACCATGCCATTCCATCCAATACCATGAATCTGTGGATTTTCTTACTTACACTTTTTGAAATGCCTATCGTTTCAACTAGTTCATGCACCCTTAGTTGACGATCAGCCAATACCAAGCGCAAGCGCGGCACCCATCTAGCCGACAGCTTTCTCATCTTCAAATCTTCGGTCAATATACGATGTAATGCACTTTTTGAAATGCCTATCATTTCAGCTAAATCAAGCATCTTCAGCCGACGATTCCATTCCATCCAATACCATGAATCTGTGGATTTTCTTAGCCGTGTCAGGCGTGAACACATCGATTGGTTGACCATTACGGTGTTTGTGTTGGCAGTTCGTACGGCCTCGGTTAAACTCTGCTACCCAATATTATACATTTGTGAACGAACGATCGAACTCCCACAGAGTAGAACCTAGCGCGGCTTTAATATTGGTTTAATATTTAATATTGACTGATACCTTTCAAATGGAAAAGTTGAATTACATAACGGTGACCAATTTATTGCATGTTTACAAATTCACTTTTAATTTTGATGACTCAAATAAAAATACTGAACAACAGGGCACCTTCAAACTTAAAACTTATGTTTTATAAGGTTGCAACTTTTCACCAAAATAATTTTTTTCAAACTACTGACACCATCTATACGTCAGGTCGGCTAGTTTTGAGACCGCTCTCGTAAATCGACTACAATCTCGCATGTCTGTACTTACATTCCAACACAGTTTCAAGTGTTCCATTTATTTGTCAGAACAAAAACAAACAATTTGTCTTGCTTTAAATTTCTGAGGTAGTTCGATGTTGGAAGCATTTCATACTTGGGGAATGGTTAATTTATCACTTTAAGAGATGGGGATACCCACAATTATTTATTTAAAGGAATTGAACATAATTTGCAACATCTGCAAGCAATTGTATGTGTCTTGCTTGGTTAATGTTTTAGTTAACTACCTTTAAATCAGAAATGCCAAAATTATGGGCATAGGACTACACACACACACACACACTAATTGTACTTAATGTGAGTTAAGAGCAACTACATACATTTCATATAAACTTAGTCAGTCACATTATTGTTAAAATTTGTGTTGCAATGAAAATAGTTATTGTGGAATTAGTGGAACATGTCTTAATAGCGAAATAAAAACAAACATGTTGGAGTGATGCTTTTATAGGAAAAAAGCTTTTGTATCCAAAGCTTTTATTGTAAGCTGCAAGAAATGTCTCTTGAATACGCCATATATTCTTTCCTATAAAGTATTACACCAAAATAATAAATAACGCTGAAAAATTTACTGGTATTGGACAAGTAGACGTTACAAGTAGACGTTTATAAAAAAAAAAAAAAAAAAAAAAAATTAATATTATTTACAAAAGTCTTACGGGTAAATATTTTGCCATTTTCAGAAAATTTATACTGGTGCTTATTTCATTTAACGAAATTTCGCTAATATTTACAAAGTGATTCTAATACAAAGATCTTACAAGTGTTATAAGTTCTGTTACGTCTTCCCTAGACTTTGAGATCACTGTAAAGAAATTTACAAAGTGGGCTATATCTGATATTCATCAAGTTCCGCCGTGATATAAGAACTAAATTTTGAAAGATACATTCAGATAAACTGCAACTTTAGGATCTCAAAAGTGTTATCACTTCCTCTATATTTGGCCTAGTTGCAGAGATACCTAAAAACACACACACACACACACTTTTATAACCATTTCTAAAATACAGTAAAACGTTTTTGATTTTTATTTCGGTTCAAACTCGTTTTTCTATTAACAATTATTTATTATTGCTAATAGAAATACGAGTATGATTCAAAAACTTGCGAAATTGATCATATTGACACAGCTGGCTGGACGGATAGCTATTTCGGTACTTGCCAAAATACCGTCGTCAGAGCACTTAGTTGTTTGGGCTTTCTTGAACATCATCGCCACCTTAAGGGCCTTTAGCGTCACAAAACAACCGAGAAGTTTTGCCCATTGGTAGGAAAATGTTCTCAACAAAGCGCACAAGTCATATCGTATAACCTAATTATTGCAAGTTATTATACTGCAAAACATGATCATACATCAATTTTTGGAAAACTTTTTTAAGAAATTTCTTAAACTAAGACTAACACTGATTATGTGAAAGCATTTCTGATATATTTGCCATGATTTAAGCTTAAGTTTTATTACCGAAACTGACCATAAAGGAGTATTGAGACGCGAGGTAGACCTCTATAGAAACTATTAAGCCATTTATATTATATATCAATTACTTTAAAGTGATTGAAACCCCAAGCGGGTTAGAAAACAATTATTTCTACGGTAAATCACAATAGGTTCCTATTTATATTCATTTATTTTA
>JAHXMU010000593.1:49210-70987 GCA_019455685.1 Philornis downsi
TATTTTATTTTATTTTATTTTATTTTATTTTATTTTATTTTATTTTATTTTATTTTATTTTATTTTATTTTATTTTAATTTATTTTATTTTATTTTATTAAATTATTATAGATTATGTGCAATATAGAGAATAAGCCATTCGCGCAGTGATCAAACAAATACGAGTGAAAGAAGATATTACGCCGAAGCTAATAGAATAGAAGCTAATAGAAGGCAAATCCAATTTGGAGGATGTTTATAAAGGATGGCGCATAAGTAAGGTTAACAACGACTATATTGAATACGTTCTTGAGCATCATTTGGTTTTAACTCGTGAACCAATTGCATCTTATATGGGAAAGGATGTAACATATATAAAATTCTTTGCAAAGACCGTCTAGACATCTCTAACTTCTGATAACATCACCTGGTGGAAGTTTCGGGGTTTTCCTCAACACTTGCTTGCACTCGAGCAATGGCCATTTAATTTCGAACTGCACGAGGTCTTCCAGCATGCGAAAGATCACAGATAGCCCTTTGTTGCCCAAAACGCTGAACCAATCGCTTTGCTTTAATCGTTAAAAATCACAAATGAAAAAAAAAAAAATTTCACTAGTGCTTCGTTGGATGCTGATCATCGTTGTTGGATAGCTTAGACGTGTGCTTAGGAATGACTGGGGGCTTAGTAGACGAACTGTTCGTATTGTTTATCAGGGGTTGTTTATTGCCATGACAACTTATGCATCCCCTGTGTGGTACGAATCGATGTTTTGATACCAGCGGGAGGTTCTTTATTTGAAAATCAGGAAAATTGTAAGATGTCAGAGAAAAGAATAAATTGTAAGATGTGCAAATGTATTTTAAGTTGAGCTTAAATAAGCTGAACTTATGGCGTATCTTTCGAAGAAGACATTGTATTACATAACCATAAACAACATAAAGCCTAATTCACATCGCAAACGAAATTTCGTTTTTCGCGATTTTTTTTAGTTACGCCGTACGTTTTTGATCTTTAATATCAAGTACTTTGTTGAATGAAATCGAAATATATTATAGTATATAAATAAGCGATTTATAAAACGATTACTGAAAAATTATTTTTTTACTTTCATTTCAGATGTACCTACGAAAGCATACATGAGCTGAGGTGAGTGACCTTTTTTCTAGTTTATTTTGCAAACTGCACAAATAATTTAATAGCAGCATAAAATTTTTCAACAATTTTGTAATCACATCAAAAAATCGGTAAAAGTGTACCAAAATCCCCTGAAAGTAAAATGGAATATATGAACTACACAGTATTGAGTGTAACGTCACATTGCGGTGAGTGGTACCAGCTACTGACAATAATTATTCATCCCTGAAATATTGAACTAATTACTATAGGATGCATTGGAAAATTGTAGATTAGGGTGTAGACTTTCCGGGAAAATGTGATTGAGAAGTCCTGCGTTAATATATATTTGATCACTTTACTCCGGAAAATATTTCCAAATGGGTATCTCCTGCAAATGGCAACCGATTTTGATACCAATTTAAGTTTCAGATGCTTCGCGATAATATAAACAACCAACATGCTTATAATTCTATGTTATTTTTGCTATGAAGTCTAAATGCTGACTGATTGTTAATAGTCTTACAAGCAAGACAAAATATCTATTTAGTGGTTTAAAAATCGCCGGTCTGGCAAGCTGTCAGCTGTTAAATACCTGTCATCTGAAGTGTTATTATATTTAGTGAAAGGTTTGCCATTTGCGAATGTGAATCGTTTAACAACCGAAGGACGCGAAAATATAGTTAAAATTTACTACAAAAGTGGTGATTCAAACGTGAGTACTTGTCGTGCATTACGGGGTGATTATGGTGGTCATAATTGACTTACTGTGCAAGGAATTGGCAAGATTATAAACAAAAATTTAAGAGACTGGAAGCACTACTGTGCATCATCGCAATGTACGCACTACCTAAAATATCGCTTCTATTAGTGAAAGTGTGGCGTATAATCCGAATTTGTCGATACCACGGCGTCCTCAGCAATTATTCCTATCTTACGGCTTATTTTGCATTCGGATTTTCGCCTTCATCCATATAGAGTCTAGCTCACACAACTATTAAAGTCGGTTGACCATACACAACGCCGTGAATATGGTGACTGGGTGCTACAATATCACGCTTTCAATGCTGACTTTTCGAACAACATTTTCTTATGCAGTTAAGCTCATTTCTCAATCGGTGGTTACGTCGACAAGCAAAATTGTCGCATATGAAGCTCGGAGAGCCCAGAGGTGATTTTGGAAAAGCCATTGCATCCGGAAAAAGTGAACGTTTGGTGCCCAATATGGTTTGAGGATGTTATTGGACGGTATTTTTTCGAAAATGAAACTGGATGAACCGTTGCCATCAATTAAGAGTGCTATGATAACCGACTTTTTTTCGCCTGCAATTGAGGATTATGAACTGGACGCTATATTGTTTCAACAAGACGGCGTCACGAGCTACGCAACACAACCGATTATGTTTTTATTGCATGAGAAGTTTCCAGAATGCATAATTTCACATTTTAGCGACGTCAATTAGCCACCATGATCATGCGATTAGTCGCCGTTAGACATTTTTTTGAGGGCCTACTTCAAAGACCGTGTTTGCGCGAGTGATGCCCAAGCATTGGTGCATTAGAAAACCAACATTCGTCAAGTTATCGCCTAGGTACCACCCGAAATGTGTGAAAAAGTGGTCGAAAATTACTTCAAAAAAATTCGTTTCCGCAACCAATCCAGAGACGGTCATTTAAATGACATTATGGTTCGTACATAATGCAAAGTCCAAGCATTATAATAAAATAAATGTTTCGTTGAAATCATAGCTTTATATGAGTTTTATTTAACTTTACTTTTAAAACTAAAATATGGATAACCCGGTAAATTTGGAGCATTTTTTCACTTCTCGCAAGTTGGTTTCGGACCCCATTTCTGCTATTTCTACATCAGACTCGCGATTAAGAGAAACTGGTTGAATGTGAGTGGGTTTTCAGATTCGAAATAAATGGAACATACATTAAAATGTAACTTCTGATATGAATTTAAACAAAATCACAAAATAAAATTGAAAACTAAAATGGTGCCAGTTTGAAAATAATTGAATGTTATTTGGCGATTCCTAGCAAACCTTTTGAATATTTTAAAACCATAATATAAATTGCGTTAATTGTTTGATTGAATTACTTTTTATAAATAATGAAGTTATAACATGATCTAATTGTTTGACGACGTAAAATCCCTTTTAATCAGCCTAATAATTATACAATTCAAGTTTTGTTGCACCCGAAATTCTGGGATGTACGAAGGTCCCGTTGTTGATATCAGCGGGAGCATCCTTCCTATTTCTCAAGCGAGCAGCAAAATCCTTCCACCAGCCGTCCTCAGATTATATAGAAAGGCTTAGTCTAATTAAAGTAAGCTGAAGCCACTAATAAATATCTCGTAATGTTGGAATTCCAGATCTGGAGTTGAAATCTCCACTTAAAGCCTAAGTTTACCTCACATTCTTCCATTGTTAACTTCATATGAAATGGATCTTCATACGAAATAGTCTATGCCAATATAAGAAAAAACAGACATGCTGTATGTTTGGATGATATTTGATATTGTTTGATGTATAAGAAATGAAGTTAAAAGAAAAGTTGAAAGTTGCGGAGCAGATGTGAAGTTTTTCTAAACTCTTTTTACTTCTTTTGAACACAACGTGCAACTCTGATGAATTGCTTGTAATGGAATTGTACAACGTCAGTAAAATCTGGAGTTTGTGAAATGGATGCGTTAGATAATTCAAAATGTCAAAAATGTTACAAAACTTTTCAAAAAAACTCCACGAATTGTAGGTTTTTAATTTAAAAAAGAAATCCAAAAACGTAAATATGAATATGTGACATGTAAAATGCTGAGTTAAGGAAGCAAACTTATACAATGGAATCACAAACATGCGAATATCCCACAAGAGGGATCTCGAGAGAACAATAATTTAGGACTATTGACTATTTAGATTGCAATTAGGATAATGATGGTACTGAAATATTCTAAGTAATTTCCACAATAGCCATCATCTGTCTATTTGCACCAATCCTTGGCTGACAGTTTTATTTTTGTATTTCCTTCCTCATTGCTTAAAATGTGACATAAGGAAATGGTGCCAACATCCATCATTTCAATACATTCTGCACAGATTTTTTGTGCTCAATGTTGAAAAAAGCTTAAAAATTGAGCAACGAAATTTTCAAACAATTTGAAAATTTGTACCAGAATCTACCGCCTTGTAGTTAAATAATATATATTTTGTAGCGCGCATATCTCGCCTAAGACACTCCTAGGAAGAGTTCCGAATTACTGAAGCAGCAGCTTAAAGTTGTTTAAAGCTAATTGAATATAATGATTATGTATCGTTTTGGGGTTTTACACCCTGTATTAATATTCACTGGAATGAACGAAAAGAGAAAATGAACTTGGTCGAAAGCTTTACAGTTATTTCTCAAAGAGAAAAGAAGAAATTAAGGAAAACAAAAAAAGCTTTTCCACATTGAACTTATGACCTTGATACACATTAATCAGCTGTTTCCTATACAAAGAAGCAACAATTGTTTTGACGGTTACACAAAACTAGCGAAATCCCCTCTATAAATCTTAACCCCCAACCAGCGCAGACATTTTCCATATCATATTAAAATATTGATGACTGACACAACAAGAGCGGCATAGGAAAGCTTTCAATGGAAGTAAATGTTTCTCTTAAATGACCAACTCACCTCTCTGCAGTTGTTGTGTGTGTAGTTAGCATCATATAGGAACTGAAGACTTGTCCTTATGCTGTAAATCCTTGCAGTTCAGTTTGGCTCGAGTTCTCGTCGTGTAAGTATTTGTTGTTGTAATGCTGGCGAACGCATGTCGGACTCAGTAATAGTTCCCCACAGAGGGATTTTAAATTCATTTTTGTTTTTTTGTGGTGCGGTTCCACCGAACATACCGAAAAAGCGCACAATTTACACTTTGACCCGAGGCAACAGCGAAGGCTTCGACTTACTTCCCTTCTGGTGATTAACGGGAATACATACCAAACTTAATGCCAAATATATACTTGCCAGCGACTTTGAATGTGACTCCAAGGAAACTCGCACTTGTCAACTAGTGATAAAGCTGCAATAAGTCTTGTGTGTTGCAGGATGCGCGAAGTGAAAGTGTTAAGCATTGCACCTGAGAAAAAAGAAAGAAAATAAGTGAGAAATGCGGGCTCAAAAGTGTTTCAACACAAATTAGTGAATGCAACAAATAAGAATAAAAATAAATGAATGAGCCTTAAAACAAATGGAAAATACATGGTTAATTTGAGAAAATTAAATTCAAAACAATTCGATTCTTGCAATTAATCCTATTCGAAATAAGCTTTAAAGTTCCCCAAAAGGGACACTGTTGTGATTCTACTACGAATACGTTGCTTAAAACCTTTGGTGAAACCTGAGAACTTAACACTGACATCGTTTATCAGTTGCAATCAGATTCCGTTTTTCTTTTGTTTCTTTTCTTATATTTTCTTTTCTTTTCTTTTATTGTATACTCTGGTTATTTTTGCATTTGCACTTGAAACCTTTTTCATTCACCGAGCTGAACTTATTGTTGGTTATCGGATTAAGACCATAAAAGAGATGACCGTCCTTTCAGGCCGACAGTAGATCATGTACCTTTTTAACCCATTGAAGTCGCTAATAAACAATAATAAACATATTGCTTCCTATAGGGTTAAAGGTAAGGGGTCAATAAATCATTAGAACTAAATAACGTTGTGTGCAACATAAACATTAAAATATTGTTAATTCAATTTATGTATGTATATTCAATTTTTGAAGTGTGGACTCTTGGGAAGAACATGATTTACGGTGACTTTTTCCAAAATGTTTCTCCTGCTTTCAAAGGCTTTTACTTTTGCAATTTCCATATAAAACACATAAAAAATTAAAGATTTCCATTGGTTTTCTCTAGAAAAAATTGTATTAATACCGCAGGAATTTGTAGCCGAATTACCTCAACATTTGTAATCAATGATTAACAACCTACTGTAGCGTTGCTACTACACTTTTGCTAATTTGAGTGTTTTTCAAATTCTCAAATTATTTAGCAATATCAAAGTATGGACACAAAATATACATTTAATTTGCTGTTTGTTTAATTTTTTGAGTGTTGGCTGCGCAGAGTCTCCGAAACTTTATAAATAATAGATTAAATACCTAAAAATACACATTCATAAATTGCCGAGCCCAAAACTTAATGCAGAATTAATGAAAAATTATGGTGTTCCTACAAATGCTTATTGGTCTGGATTTTCACAATCGACTTTTACCTGAAGAAAACGTAATGCCTTTGAAGGAACTGTTCCTATGTGAAGGAATGTCGCTCTGTAGTTCACAATTATTCAATGACATCAGAGCTAAATACTATCACTTTAAGCTAGGCAATATGTTCCTTTCACGACGAAAAAATTCACGGAACATGCTGCCAAAGTGAAAAAAAAAATTTGGCGGTATTGGCAGCCTTTTTATATTGATTTTTGCATCACAACATGATCGATATATCTGTGGTCACAACCCATAACAGCCTAAGTCTGCTTTTCAATATTTTCAGTATACGAGTTTAAAGTTTTGAATCTTCACTGAAAATCAGGAGAAGGTGTTTTTTTGGAAAACTTTGCTACAGATCCCAAGGAAACGAATTTCTTTACTTAGTTGTTAACAAAAAATAGTTGTTTATTCTCGCAGTTAAAAGATATTATCGAAAAAGACACTTAGGCTCTTCTGAATTGTTGAACGAAAGGAAGTCAAAAAGTTCAAGTTGAGTTAGGCTATTATTCCAGATTAAATAAAAAACTTTAAGTTTGGAGAAAGACCTTAATTCAATTTATGTTTATCAAAAAACGAAATTGTAATTCGGAATAAGAGCTTAAGTCAAGTTAGGAAAATAAAATTGTTTCTTTATATTTTTGGATTAACGGCTTAAGTTGATTTAGGCAATGATGAAAAAATAATGTTTATATTTGTTGTAATCCTAAATTGACTTAGGCAGTTATGCCAAAACAGTCATTTAGAAAAATAACTTAAGCTATTACGTTTTTTAGGATTAATTGCCTTCCTAGAAGAGATACAAACATGAAAAATTTAGAGCAAATAAATTTAGATACGCTGAATACGATGGTGCTAATAACTCAATTGTGTCCTAACTCGAGTTAGGCTGTTACGGGTTGTGACCACAGATATTTTTACAACATTAAAAAATTTTATATTTTTTATTACTGTTTCATTTTCAAGTATATAAACAAATGTATTTTCGAACATATCATGACGCAAAAATTTAAATTGTTCCAAATACAAAGTTGGAAATTGTTATAACACTGTTTTAAGAATACTTTTTAAATATTTGTATTTTGAATCAAAGTAGTCTTTTTGTTTGTTTTTTATCGGAAAAATTTTTATAATTCGGAAAAATTTTATAATTTTTCCGGTGTGTGAGAAAAACCTTTGAACATACTCGTATTGGAAGTTATTTTTAACTGAAGAACTTTTGGGATTAAATATCAGACTTGAATAACAACAGGTTATGGACCCCACCAACAAAAGGAACGATCAAGAGGGGGAATAAGATGACGTTTCAAGTGTAGCAGAAAATGATGTTATCCCAAATATAGGAAATAAGGAGGTTCCAAGAGGACAAATCGAAAGTTCTGTTGAAAGTACAGCTGTCGGCGATCAAGAGTCTAGTGCTACGAATAATGAGCGAGTGTCTCAGCTGGGAGAGCAGGTCGCCGGAACGCCAAAGCGGAGTGAAATAAAAAAAAACGGTTAGTGTTGCCATTTAACACGTTACTGCACACTATGCAGTATGCAACAGTTAGGGAAATAGCTGAAATAGTAAAAAAATGAGGTTCAACCGTTCACGGAGTCGTAAAAGAGCAGAGCTTTGTGAGCAACCTCGATTTATAGGTACCTCCCTCTCTTACCGAGGCCTCACACTGCCATGGGGGCCCGTCGAAACTGTCAGAGCTTGGATGGGAAGTTTTATCTCAACCACCGTACTCCCCAGACCTCGCTCCGGTCGACAATTACCTGTTCCGCAGTCTGAGCAACCAATTGAATTTGAATTTCCATAACGACGAGTAAGTGAAAAACCGATTTGAACGTTTTTTTTAGAAATACCACGCGAGTTTTATAAGAGAGGAACTAAAAAGCTGCCAGAGAGGTGGGGAGAAGTTAAGAAGTTATTAAAAAACGGGGATTATATAATAGATTAAAATAATTGTTTTCTTATTATTAATTCGTAGATAGATTTCTTTTAAAAACCGAAATAACTTTCCGAACGACTTAATATATATTTTTATTATTATTGTTAGGGATACGCGATTAATCCGTTAATCAAACTTACATCTCCACCTTATCTATATTTCGGTTAATCAGTTTGTACAGAGGTGGTGATAGATTGATAGAGATGATTAATATGATGGCAGGGGGAGTAGCGGGGAATCCTCTATTCAATTTGATACCTCTCTCGTTGTAGTTGCGGAATTTAAATGATGGACTGTGTTGCGAATTATTCAATAGCGATGATCTTTAGGAGGACCAATTTCACAGTTGCTTTCTACCAGAGAACTGAAAATTGGAACTTGTAATTTAGATCATATAATTTCACAGTCATGATCGTGAAAAAATTACAAGTGGCGATAAATAAAAGATGAGAATTAGAATTAGTGCCAATTCAAAGGAGGTTTATTCAAGCAAAGAGTTTTGCTTACCAGCTGAGATCTGATTTGTAAGTGTTTTTTTCTTATTACAAAACTTCCGACAACAGTTACAATTCAGAATTCAGTTACATTTAGTACACATATTCTCACTCAATAAAATTTTGAGTTCATTCACAATAATATTCTTACATTTTAATGTATATTTCGTACATTTTAATGTAATGTACGGCGCGGGCGGGGGGGCGCCTACATCGTTGGGTTGGCGGGCTCATGGAGTTGTAGCTATGAATCACTTCGACGGGAAGCGTAACGCATTTTGCGTGCGCGCATTTTACGAGAACTCTCGTTCATATATTGCTACTAGGCGACGACTATATTGTGCTGAATATAGACTACGGCGAATTAGTGAAGCTCCGAGTGCTAATTTAATTAAAATATGGGTAAAGCGTTTTGAAGAGACCGGTTCAACATTTAAACCACAAGCAAATGGTCGCCCAAGAACATCTAGCACCGAAGACAATGTTGAGAGAGTTATGGAATCAGTATGAGGAAATCCACAAATGTCGACTCGCAAGAGATCGTCTGTCTTACAATTATCGTGACGAAGTTTGCAACGAATTTTAACATTGGATCTTAAACTGCATCCATATAAGCTGCAATTAACACAAGAATTGAAAGAGTCTGACTTCATAGCAAGGCTCGCATTTGCTAATGAAATGCTTAATCGATTTTCCAATTTTAACAATATCCTTTTCTCTGACGAGGCTCATTTCCTTATGAATGGGTTCGTAAACCGTCAAAATTGTCGTTACTGGAACAGTGAAAATCACAAAATCAAACATCAGAAACCATTGCATAGTCCTAAAGTGACAGTATGGGCAGCAATCTCTGGCAGAGGAATAATTGGTTCTTTTTTCTTCGAAAATGCACGGAGCCAAAACGTCACGGTTAATACGGAACGCTATGTTGAGATGTTGGACGGATTTTTGGCTCCAGAAATTGAAAGTTCAAGAATAGTGAATTCCAGAACTTGGTGGAACCAAGATGGAGCTACCTGTCACACATCAAATGACTCCATGGCGGTGGTGAAGCAGATGTTCCCTGGCAGACTGATTTCGAAAAGAGGTGATATCCCATGGCCCCCACATAGTCCAGACTTGATGTCTCTTGACTTTTTTTTGTGGGGATACCTCAAACACAAAGTCTACAGTAATAATCCAAGAAACATCGTTCAGCTCAAGGAGAATATCCGTGGTGAAATGGCAGCCATTACACCAGTATTACTGAAGAAAGTTTTCAATAATTTTCGTTTGCGGTTAGAGGAGTGCCGTCGTAGAGAGCGTCACCATTTAGATGATGTTATTTTTAAAAAATAAACTCCATTTATTACTCTACAATGCGTTAGATTTATTTTAACCATACCTTTTGTATTTATTTTTTAATCTATTTTTTAAATATGCACGTTTTATTGCGCCACCCTGTATGTATATAATCTTAAAATTATGGCTAAAATATTGAAGTTTAGACACAGTTAATCGATCTATCGAAAGTTTTGATTATTCAGATCTATGATTAATCAAATAATTTAAGTTTTGATTAATCAAAATTGAATAACTTATTCAAAATTGTAATATTTTTTATATGGGAACAATAAGAAAGGACGGTAATAACACGTTTTTCATGTGCCAAAAAGTGAAGTGAAACTTTTTTTAGTGGCATCGAATATAAAATGTGAAATACAATACGTTTAGTTTTCGGTTTCGGTTAATCAATTTATCATTAGTTTTAAATAATCAGAATAACAATAGTAAATATAATTAATCGAAATGTATGATTAATCAATTGGTTGGTTAATCAGGATGTTGGTATTCGACATGATTAAATGATTAATCATTTAACGGCATATCCCCAATTATTATATGTTGGTGTGAACATGTTCCATATGAAATGTTGACAGTAACCATAATATTGTTGCCGTGATATGGTTAAGATTCCTGTAGATCCTAACGACATGTTTATTATTCTTACACACTGCGAGTGCCTTTGGCAAACGCAACACGCCACCCAATTGGGATAATAGGAATTAAAAAAAAAGCTTCTTACTATGAGGTATATATTCCCGAACTATAGCAATTTGACAGTCGTAGTTGATTAATAGCAATATACTTTATTGCCATTATCTTTAGTAATTTTTCTTATTGAGGGAATGTGTTGACTTCTTTCTTGTAATCCCCTTCATTTTTTATACAAACACAACATATTCAACCAACTGTCTATCCCAATTAACTTTGATGTTGCCCCCTTTAGAAAGAAAACATTCCTCACTCACTCAGATGTTTCTAGGAAATGACCCTACTCGTATACAATTTCAGGGCAAAAGTTATTGTACCAGAGCATTTTTGTATTGAGACCAGGTGGAGAAGGGGTTAATATTTATTTGGAATTGTTGTTAAAAACAAAAATGACTCGGGTAAGTGAATTTTTACATACTAAAGCACACACCCGACAAAAAAAAAAAAAGTAGTCGCAGTGGCTGCCAGCCATTCCTTTTTGTCGTATCCACTTTCAGGCGATGGGATTACCTCACTTTGAGCGTTTGCATGAACGAACGCTGTTTGTTTGTTCTTTTGCTCCAAAAGGAGGCAGCAGGCTGGAAAACGAATTACTGAAAACAGCAACCAAAAAACAAATAAAAAAAAACTGATGTGCATTTCATAGCTACATGTAGATATTCTATACTGGACAACCCGGCATATACGGGGCATTTACTGGCAGCTTTACGTTTCTGTTACTTTCGTTTTTATGCGCTCACAATTTCTGTGATCCCTGTTTAGAAAAGTGCTCAACAATCTGCCTTTACTTGTCGCCTGCCGCTACAATGTTACAAATTATGTACAACGAATAAAGTCGATTTTTCAGTTCTGTACACGTAAATATCAGTGTAAGGCCATGTTTCTTACTCCTGTTTGTGTGTATTAAATAAAACGATTTACACTTTCAACTCACAGAGTGACCGTAAAACAGTATCCTTTTTGGGCTTTAATTGGCATTTATAAAGTCTGCCGTACGTTTTCCTTTATTCTTTGTGCAAATTATTAATGGGTTTTGGGTAAGAGACTGAAATATTATTAACATTCTCCAAATTTAAATAATTTGGGTTAGTAACTAATTTACGACGTGTTTTTTTTTATTATGGATTTTTGTTATTTGTCCTTTTTGTTATCTTGAGGATGGTTGGAGTAGGTAGGGAAGACAGTCAAGAGAATATTAAATGTGACCTTCATTTAAAGAGCTGAAATGAATGAATGCTACAATAACGTTTGTGATAATAATTTACGATTGCCGTTTAATAAATCTTTGCTTAGTTTACATTGATTGGAAATTCAAAAAAGTACGCAATATAATTAAAACAACACTGAATGAAATTTATTGGTAACCATCAAGATGCTCTACTTATAAATTTTGTTTTAATGTCTGAATGTGATCCACTTTCCATCGATTATATAGATAACGAGAGTGAAACAGAACTTATTGAAATGCAAAAATTTATGCGAATAAACATAATGAATGTTGCGAACTGGAATGGGAGAATCGTGTCCAAAAGAAGGCGAAGATGGTTCTTTCTATCTGCAGGCAAGGTCAAGACGTCTGTTTGTTGAGATATGCTTATCTTCAGAATGAAAAAACGATTAACGGCGAATATTGTACTAATTTTTTGCAGTGTTTAAGGGATCAAATTATGGAAAAATGGCCGTGTTTGGTGAAAAAGAAAGCGTTGTTTCATCAAGGCAATGCTCCAGTTTACACATCTACTATTGCGATGGCCAAAATTAATGAATTAAAGTTCGAATTGCTTTATCACGCACCTTATTCGCCAGATTTAGCTCTTTTGGACTATTTTCTATTTCCAAACTTGAAAAAAAAATGGTTTGGTTGGTATAAGATTTGCCATTAATGAAAAGGTGGAGTCTGTGGGCAAGGAAGTTTTGTCAGTTTTTTATATACTATGTTCAACGCCATGGTGAAATATTCCCACCGTGTTGAATAAAGATGGTTTTCGTACGTCGCAAAAACTCCTCTCAACGATCTTATAATCACGCGTTTTGATAGCATATTTTAAAAACGGGAAATAACACTTTTAGAGTTTAGTCATTGGGTTGCTTTAGTTCAGCTAATTCATGTCTGTAAGTTACTTATCCTTGCAGAATGGGTATTCATAACATAATCTCTATTTTGAACTTCGCCTTCATCTCTGAATGTTACCAAAATACCGACTCTTCTATTTAGTCACACATTTCGGCTTCTATTCGCTTCTCCTTACTGCGCACCGTCACAGTACGTGTTGTATTTAACATTGCCTTGCTTGCAGCATCCTTTTTTTGGACGCTATGCATTATTGTACGTCATATAGGGTATTTTTGAAGAAGCTATAACTTATGCTATAGTTGTCATAGAATGTGCAGTATTTTGCACTCAGTTCTAGGATCATCAGGGGCGCTGTATCATATAATTAAGGGATTCTATTTGATTACGTTGTGACTACCTCAGCAGTCTGCAAGTTTCCGATTCCTAGCATTTCTTGAGCTGGTTGAGTTGAGTTGAATACTATATATGTAGTATTTATTGGCAGAATAGAACAAATACAAATCTATAAGATTTGATATAATGTGGGGTATTATAAAATAACATTGCAGGCGAGTAAATGCATAATCTATTATGGCTTTTATGTACAAAACTCTATGCCAGTCAAACGATGAATTGTCGATGCCAATTTTTGATGCCAAGTAGTCATTAGTGCAAAGTGTCGAAATAGATTTTTCAAAATAAATATCACAAAAACTGTTAGGTAGAGTTTTAAAGGTGAATTGTATGACCTTTAAAACTCTGTCTAACAGTTTTTGAGATATTTATTTTGAAAAATCCATATCGATACTTTAAAAAATACAAATAAATTTTCGGTTTTATCCAATTTATTAAAGAAACCCTTAATTTAATAAAATCTAAACTTGCCACACAAACTTAAAAAAAAAAAACAAAGCCAAAAAATGTGAAATGTAGAAACTATCTGATGATAGACCATTCAAGTTATTTAACGTGAAAACAGCATTCACCACTGACTGCTATGGCTTGATATTCTTTGACTTCAAAAAATGTTATGCACAAATCTGAACCTGAAAGTTCTTCAAAATGTTGTCCACTATGACGCAAGTTTTTCACGATCTGGTAAATTGCTCAGCAAATGTCGTACCGCACAGATATTTAAGGAAAAGAACCATTACCGGCAGGATGGTTACGAATTATCTACCTTACAAAGCACTCGTATTTCCTTTGATATAAAATGCGACAATACTCGTATGTGGGGTAACAAACCAACAAACAGAATCAGAATTCCACAGTTGTAATTTCTGGAGCCAATATAAACACAATAAGATGACAAATTGAATTAAATGTGATTACTTTTATTTCTTATGGATTCCTTTTGTGTGTATTTTTCCTACAAAATGATTTAATTAGCCACTCTTCTTCTTTAGGGCAAATTTGGGCAGATATTTTCTAGGAATTTCGTTTTTTTGCAAGTCAGTACGTTTTCTTTCATACTTTTGAAGTAATCGTGTAAAAACAAACTTTTTAAAGACATTTTTTTGTAGCTTTTAAGTCAAATGAAAATAATGAAAATATTAAACAATGCATGGAAGCGGCAAAGCGATATTCGCCAATATGTTGGAATATAGCAATACTTAATAGTTGCTCAAAAACATATTTTAAATTTAAAGAAATCTAGATATCCGTATATTTTGTAAATTTTTCTGATATCCGCCAAAACTTAGACAGAAGAAGAAGGAAAATTGTAATCAAGTACACATGAAGACAGAAAATAATAATGACGTCATTACAGAGCAATTTTTTTTTTTTTCTTTTTTGAGGGGAAAACAAAAATCCCTCTCCAATTAGTGGCAAAATGTGTGAACAATTATTTAAGCCCTAATTAGGCTTGAATAGACACTTTTACTAATTAACATAATTGCGTAGCTGTAAAATGATCTGATGCCGGCGAGTATTTCTTACAAAGCGCCACTTCAACGCCATTATCTGGTTACCACTTCTGTGTGTCTGAGAGAGCTTTTGAATAAAACACGGCATAGCAAACACATTAATTGCTCGTATCCACTCTCTATATCATACTGAGCATTGGCAGCAATACTAAATCGCTTGAAAAACGTCCTCTAAGAATGATGCCTTTGTTTGTCTTATCTGTTTTACAACGATTACATTCATTTATGTAAACTCGACCGCCGTCATTAAAACAAAAGCCTTACACGTGCTTAGGCAAACACGCACACATTTACACATCTCTTAGCTATGAAGTGGGTGTGAGTATACTGAAGCATAACGTGCCCTATGAGGTTATACTCGTAGTTGACTATGTTGGTGTAAACACAGTAAACTTTAACTAAAGATAGTCAATATCTTAGAGGAACTACCGTATGGTTAGCATGGCATTCGCGTTCTATCTCTGACCAAAACATAAGGCAGTATTTGTGTTTACTCAGAATAATATCCAAAAAAATAGGACATCATCAAATAGGACATCATCAAATAGGACATAATCATAACCGATAAATATATTATGTACTAATATTAGTAGAGTCAATTATAATACGAGGAGTGTTAAAAAAATAAGGCGAATTTTCAAATTTCGCGGACTACGTACATTCGACTTTCGATTATTATTATTTTTTATGTTGGTACACTCGTCTCGAAGATATGTTGACGGTTTTATCCATATAGCATATTTACTTTAGTTTGTTTGTGAGAGAAATAAATAAGACAAGTGTTTTGCGTATTCGTCGATTCTGTTTTTATCTCCTCAATCTTCGCAAAACGCCGTCCTTTCATGGGTCTCTTCAATCTTGGGAACAGGAAAAAATCGCGGGGGGCCAAATTTGGTGAATACGGTGGCTGAGGCATGATAACGGTGTTATTTTTTGCCAAATAATCTCTCACAAGCAAAGATGAGTGAGGAGGTGCATTATCATCATGCAAAAGCCATGCATTTTTTTCCATAATTCCAGGCGTTTTTTCCGTATTGCCTCACGCAAACGGCGCATTACTTCAAGGTAATACTCCTTATTTACCGTACGACCTTGTGGCAAGAACTCCTGATGCCCTACGCCATGGTAATCGAAGAAAGCTGTTAGCAAAAGCTTGACATTTGATCGAACTTGGCGTGCTTTTTTTATTGTTTTTGGTCAAAATTTAGCGATTTTGGAACGAACTTCGCTGCCAAACGCTTCATGCCAAAATTTCCGAAAATATTGCATGGCATGAGCCAACCGATATGCCGACATCCTCAGCAACTTTTCTGATTGTGATTCGACGATTCTCCATAACAATTTTCTTCATTTTCTCAACATTTTCATCGGTTGTTGATGTGCTGGGGCGTTCAGAGCAAGCGTCGTCAATCACATCTTCTCGACCATGTACCACTTGTAAAAATTTTTTAGAATCAGTGTATTCTTACCATATGCCACTGTCAACATTTCAAGTGTTTTTGAGCACTTAATTCCGTTTTTAACCCAAAATTTGATGCAACTTCTTTGATCCATTTTTTTCGATAGCAGAAAAATGCCGAACACGCAACACACTTTTCTTATTTATGCCTTTCACAAACAAACCAACATAAAAAAAATAATCGAAAGTCGAAAAAAATTTAAAAATTTCCCCTTAAATTTTGAACACATCCCGTTTTATGTACTAATATTAGTAGATTTAGTTATAATCTATAACATTGTCTACGTGTCGCTTTGCTACAGTGTACGTTGGATAAAATATATCACTATGTCGAACAGTCGAGTGTATACGAGAAAAAAAGGGTAAAATATCCATTTCATTCAGAAGAATGTCCAGTGCACACCGTCGACAAAGATATTTCAGCCTCCACTGCTGCGATTTTTATACTATTTTTTTTTTCTCACGAAATGTCCATTAGAAGGATTTTGACTTTCATTACTTATCTAAAAATATAAACAATTTGCATTGCAGCAAATGGGCAAGTTGTATCGCACGCATATTCACTTAGTTATGATTTCTTTACTGTTTTACTTTAACGCAGCTTACATTCCAAGACAATTCGAAAAGTCAATGTTTTCAGGCAATTTATGGCAACCGACGCCGACATCACAAAAAATTTGAGTATCAGCATCAACCATGTGGACTATCATGGTTACAGTTCCTCTCCAAGATTTCCATCCATTAAGCCAATGGAAATAAATCAACAGTAAATCAACCATTTTCATTGTAATGCTCGTGTTCATAGAATAAACTTAATATTTATAGGCAATGAGTTTAAAGGGTTGTTCCCTCCATATTTCAAATCTTTGGCTTAATAGTCTGTAAACAAAGAGTAAAAAAGTGTTTTATCGTTCAAAATATCTCTCCATAAAAAGTCGTCATTTAGAGTGTACATATTTAGTTGGAAAGAAGCAAATGATTCTTATGGTAGATCATAGTTGTGTAATTTTGTTTGAACCAAGGCTAAATCGATTATGATTTATGACACTACGTGCACCAGAAATTTGATGAGCTAAACAAAATTTTTTTCAATGAGCTCAAAGAGAACATCCTGTTTAACTCGATATTATATATGAGTATATCCGAATCAACTCAACAAGTATAAACATTTTTTTCTAGGATCACAACCTATTTTAAATAAAATTGATGTTTAATTTAGGTGATCGGGTATAGACTCCTCTGATTGTATAGGTAGTATTTCAAATATGTTGTTGAATTTAGGAAAGCTCTAATGTTTTATTTTTTGCGTTATGTGTGTTCACGATATGGTATTACGATTATTACGAAATAAATTTTAAAGAACACAAAACGAATGAGATTGAAACACAAGAAAGGAATAACTGATGAAGAAACTGTAAACGTAAGGGGCTAACTTAAGAGAGTGTATTCTTGGGTGTGAATATCTCTCTCTCTCTCTCTCTTTGAGTAGAACGACCTCTCGTAGTTTCATTTATTTTCGATAGGTGTCGCTTTCCGAAATATAAACTCACATTTATATAGAAATTTCAATATAGTAATTTCAATATCGTATCATCTGTTAAGCTGGTTATGGTCGTAAGTAGACCACCTGGCAAGATTCGTAATTGAAATATTTCGGCGCAAACTTTCCTCATTTAATCTCCATATATTGAGCCATACCATACCAGTTAAGTTACAGAAGTTTACCCCGTACTAAGAAAATATCGATTGATAATGTTCGTTGATGTTGTTTAAATATAAAATAAAACCATTCTAAAAAGACTTTTGGCATTCTTTATTATATGCAAGGATCATGACAATCCCACAAAATTCTTAATTTTGATGACCGATAAATTCCAACGCGAGCCAAAATTTGATCTTCACAATACTACAAAAAAATTGTATTGCTTTAAAATAAAAAATAAAAAACCGAGCGAATGTTAAAAATTTACATTTTCACAAAAAAACTCATCTCAGTTGAGGAAGCATAACTTGCTCACTCAATTTATCAATTCAAATTTAAAGTTTTTAGCCACACACAATAAAAAAAATCGTTTCGGCCTTTTCAATCTCCCATTAGTCATGCCAATACTTGAAAAGAATAATTTGCTTCCTGCATATAAATCTTGACCGCTCCTTTTGCAGAGACCGTTAAATTCACTGCCGTGAATGGAAAACTATAAACATCGAAGACGGCAGTATTCGATTTTGCATCAAACGAATGTTAAGAATTTACACTTTGGCACAAAAAACTCGTTTTAGTTGAGGAAGCATAACTTGCTCACACAATTTATCAATTTAAATTTGAAGTTTTTAGGCATACATAATACGAAAGAAACTATTTGACCTTTTGAATCTTTAATTAGTCATGCCAATAGCTAGAAAGGATAATTTACTCCCTGCATAGAAATCTTGACAGATCCCTTTTGCAGAGACCATTAAATTCACTGTCGTAGCCTTTCTGTGTAAGAACTCTCCTTCATCTACACTAAATTGAGGGGAAGCAACATCCATTTCTTCGATAAATCAATCAAGAATTTAGTTTCCTCGGATCCTGGGAATTCCCAAGAGAATTAAAGTATAACTTCTTTAATATAACTATATAACTTTTGACTATATAACTTTTAAATACAAAACTTCAATGTAAAACGTATAAATGCAATCAAAATTATCGATGCATTAGAAATGAAAGTGAGAAATACTGTGCCAAGGTTGGGGGCAAAGATGATTACTTTATTCAGTCGGTTTGCAAAGCACTATTTTAACTAGCAGATGTTTCCACATGCCACACTTCCATTTAAAAATAAATCCATTTGTATCGAAAGCGTCCATTATTGATTGATTGAATCTTTTTGGAATATTATTAATTAATAATTTTCGATTGGAAAACATTTAAATTTATTATTATAAACTTTGGAAATATAAAACAAAGTTGTAAAAGAAACAAGATTTGTTTAAAAATTATTTTTTTTTTCAAACGCATTAGTATTTTTTTATTGAAACGTTAGTGAGGAATTCACTTACACACATAGGTTTCCATTGTAAATTAAATTTGTGTTTCTTCCTACAAAACATAAAATGTCAAATTAAACATCATTTCCAAAGGAGTCACATAAAATTATCCGCCAGACCTGAATGATGATAGGAATTTAAAAATATGACAGTCACGTATCAAAATACATATCAAGGGCATAAACAAGGACATGGCAGTATTCACAATAGCACTCATATTGTCTAAGGCCCTGCCTCCAACTTTCTGATCTCCTTACATTTACATTATGCCACACCTTGGCTTAATCCCCGCATCACCAGCTCTCGAAGATGCTCTCACTTTTATATGTAGGATATCTCACAATTTACGAGATGTTTTAACTTTACATCATTAATGCCGTAAAGTGTTTTAATTAAAGAAACAGGCTGAATGATTGCTGACAACAAGGAACAACATGGGGACGGTTGGACTATTGTTCTTTCAAAATGTTTCCATTCAGGCAAAAACAGTTAATAATGCTCGCTATCGACATTAGGATAAAGTTTATTTGAAACTAATTTAAAAAATACGATTATAGATGACGCACAGTGGGTGATTATAAGAAAATATGCAAATAAATCTACAGCTTCTTAACGGGAGGTCCCATTTTATATGGCTATAGCAGTGGTGTAGTGCAGTTTGAAGCTTAAATTTAGGCTTTAAGCCTCTAAAGGGGGCTGTGCCAGAATACCGCAAAGCAGGACAACTCCGGAATATGAAAATATTGAAGCGAAAAGACCATCTAAAATAAATATATATATATATATAAATATAAAATATAAATATAAATACAAATAGAAACAGAATATTTCTAGAAATATAAATAGAAATAGAAAGAGATATAGAAATAGAAATTTCGAAAAATCGACCTTTTAACTTCTAACTTTAATTACGTATAACTTTTGACTAATGCTTAGGATTTTGTTATTAATACAATAGAAGAAGTCACAAAAAATTGGAAAAAAAATTGTTTTCACAATTAGCAAAAAAAGTGAAATAAGGTTTATCACCTTCCTTAGTTCAAATAACTCCCAAAATTTTAGAAATAAAACTTACATAAAACAATGTTTTTTGTAGATCTCAACTAGAGTAATACAGGGTGTGTGAATCGGGGGAAAAATTAAGAAGTTGTATCGTTTTACAGTTTTAAAATTCCTAAGGTGCTTTTCTTTGAGGCATTGTACCGCAGCACCCTATAGGAGCATAAGTTCCGAATTTAAAACTTAAACTCGACAAGGCCTCTGCTGTAGCCATATGAAATTTTGTCGAACCCGTTTAAGAAGTGCAAATCTCATTTCTCTGGGAGCTTTTTAATTCTTCTTTCATAAAACTTTTTTTTTTCACTTCCTCGTCTTTATGGAAATTGAAATCCTTTAAGTGGTTGCTCAGACTGCGAAATAGGTGATAGTCGGACGGGACGAAGTCCGGGGAGGTAAAATTGGATGAGGTAAGAGTTCCCACACAAACTCTGACAGTTTCCGACGGGTCCACAAGGCAACGAGACTGCTCACAAATCCGAACTGAACTAACGAATTAATCGAACGAACTTTCCGAACGACCCGATAATACAGAGATCAAACGTTACAAGTTTTAATTATGATCGAAATACGTTTTCCGATAACAACATTTTACAAAAAAAAAAAAAAAAAAAAAAACACCACAGTCGTGGAATTTTCCCTATAAAATTTGCATTTTATTATTAGAATGTCCGAGATAGCAGAAACCCAAATTCCAAAGCAAATCAATGGAACGTGTTCTTCGTTTGCGTATCAGTGATGTGATGTATGCCTACGTATACGTGAGTGTGTGCGGATGTGTGTGTGACTCCATACATTTCACACAAAGGATGCACAAAGGATTTTGATCAGCCGACTGAAAACTCTTTCGCTATTTATGTTTAACTGATTATTTGTGTGTCCTTTTGTCTAGCGATACTACGCATAACAAAAAACAAAAGCTGAGTATAAGACTTGTATACTAAGTCCGATTGTATCGCTTAGCAATGGTGTCATTGTTCGTTCATTTCCACATCATTTACATTTATTGAGTTTGCTGCTACTCAGACCGTCTATGGACTTCCTTAGACTATGTCTCCCTGCGAAGCTTCCGACTAGTGTAGAGCGATTACAAAGGACTGGAGGATTATATAAAATATGTATAAGCAAAACTATCAGCAGCTCATAGTCTTTGTTGCACAACCCAACAGTGTAAAATGTATTTAATCTGCATTTCATTCTTAAGTTGTAGGATAGCAAATCAAAGAGAAAGCTTAAAAGTACTACAACATTCAAATAAATCTTTGTGTCATAGTAAATGAATCCGATTATGAGGAATTTGAAAATGGAATTACTGCTACCGAAGTTAAACATCTCTGACAATTAATAGTGTTTCATTTGGCCACAAGCACACATTTCATTTGTATGCGTGTGTGAGTGTTTGCATGAACGACCATTATATCATTATTTAAA
>JAHXMU010000593.1:70997-82922 GCA_019455685.1 Philornis downsi
CACCACTGAGTATGCAGCAACAGGACCTCCAGCTGTGAGTCGTATACATGAAAGTAAACGAGGAGTAGTATGGGTGTCGAGGTATCTACCATACTGAAATGGCGGTCATTTCGTTTAATTGTTATTAGCGGTTACAGGATGGATAATGGCATGACTATGCAATATCTTGGTAGTTATTACGGGTTTTCTTGCCGTCCACCGCCCCCCTATAGTGTTTTATTGTTTTCACCAGGGCGGGTGAATAATGGTTTTAATTAATTTATTCCCTTTGAAACATTAATTTGAATTCATTTAGTGCCAAATGTTTTGGAATGTCCATATCATACAACAATATCAACACACGTTATCTCCGCTTCGTTGTTCTTTAATATGCACAACAACAGCAACAACAACGAAGTCAAACAAAATGACCGCATTTAAACACTTCAACGGAAACGGAAGTAATAAGCAATCTCATAACATATAATCAATCAACCGGAAAAAAGAGTGAAATATAAACGAAAAATATAGTAACACCAGCACACATCAAATTGTCATCACCCAATAAAGCCACAATGTCCAACTCCGATTCAACGTCACTTGTATCGTCTCCTTACCATCGGCGGACCGTGATCTCTCCCGAGTCGGTAACACCAGTGCACACAACTGTCACATCGACAGCCCAATCGAGCGTGTATAAGGGTCTGCCCCAGACTCAAGTCTCTTTGCCGGCTACCGCAACGTACGTTAGTACGACACCATCGGGATCGAATTTGAACAAATCGTCATCGTGTCCGGACTCACCTATACGCCGGGTCTCTTCAAGTTTAAGAAATTCAGCGGTGGGATTTGCAACCAGATTCTTTAACAAGTGCCGGGCAGCTACATTCACAGTCGATGGCGCCACATACACTATAGGTAAGTTTAAAAAGGGTAATGAAAAACCTGGAAGAGCTGGTTTAATTGTAAAGAAAAGCAAAAAGCGAAAAGCCAAGAAAAAAAAAAACAGTACGAGACAGAATGTTAGTGATCCTCGAAAAGATCTCCCGTGATCATTTGGAGCATATGAATGAAAACATTTTAGTCAAAGACACAATAAATTAGTTTCTATTATGCAATTTAAAATTAAATATGTGTATGTGTACTACAGTGAGCGCATTTCGTTTAGCCGAGTAAATACTTTTGAACATCCCGGTCAGTGAAAGTTATAAATGTTAGTGTAAGTTTACGTAAAATAGAGTTTCAATAGTTCTACTTAACTTCCGCATAAAAAATAAGTAAAGCATTTGACTTTGGGGAGAAACATGGATTTTATTTAAATTACTCATCTATTTGCAGCGCACTACGTATTACCGAAAGAAATTTTTTCTTACATTTTCATAACCATCAGCTGTTCTAAAGAAAACCAAGTCTTTGTTAGACGAGAACAATGGATTGATGCGTTGTCCTGCTGGAAAACAGCATCCTCATCATGGGGATCTTCCAGCAAAGGAATCAATTCGGCTTCTAAAAGTTCGGCGTACTTCTCGCTGTTAGTTTTTTGGTGGAATGAAGCAGATTTTTGACTTTTGATAAGACCAAAAACCTCCCCAAACCACCACGCGGCCTACACCAAAATTTCTACTTAGGCGTGGTGACCCTGGCACCTTTAAATCATGCCAATAACAGCTCAATCCGTCGGGTCCATCCAAGTTAAATTGTTTTTTCGTCTGAAAAAACTACATTCTTCCATTGGAAAGTCTAGCTCATATGCTCTTGTGCAAATCTAAGTCGAGCATCTTTATAAGGCTGCGTTAGGGGAGGTGCTTTCATTGGTATCCTGTAAACCAGGCTGCGAAATAGCTTAAACACGTCGCTTTCCTATAGATAATTCAAGAGTATGAACAATTTTAGCAGCACTCAACTTGTTTTTTTGTAGCCAATAAACGAATTCGCTTTGAAACCTTCGTTCGACCTTTCGTTGGCGGCTTTTTTCCGTAATCGTCCTTCATTTTCAAAAAATTTTGGATGACCTTTTTAGAACGGTTCATTTTTTGTCCGATTTGAAAATTGTTTAGACCACTTTCCTTGCACGCAGTGACCTTAGGTTTTTCAACCTTATTCAAGTAATTTCCTTTCGGCATGGCTGCAATTTATAAAAACAAACTTTATTTCTTATTGACCAAAAACTTAAAAACACTTCACTTTGTAAGTTTTATGCTTTACTTACCGATTTATAAGTGTTTAAATTGTCTTTTTTTTCACAAATTCCTCTAAACGAAGTGCGCACTAAATTAGTAGGAACTTAAAATTCGCGCAAGCAAACTGATTTTTTCTCAGCAGAGAAAACTTTCTATACAAATATTCACCGGTTTGGGAGATAAGCACAAATAAAGGTGTTTCCTGCTATATCCGGCTAAACGCAATGCGCTCACTGTAGAGCGATCAAAACTAGCCTACCTAACAAAGAAGACACAAAAAGTGGAGTAGCTGTAAATTGCAATTAAAGTTATAATTCCGTATTTTAGGACGAAAAACATACATAATGAAAAATTCTAATAAGTAAAGTAGATCATTATATTGTAAATCATATTTCTCTGGTATTAAGATATACAAACTTTTTCATAACATTAGTATTGTAAAGTTGTATTTGTTATTGAATTATGGGGAAGATATGTTGTAATAATGTAATTTAATCAAATCAGCCTTAAGGCTTAAAAGTACAATCCTAAATAAATAAAATTAAAAAAAATTGGAAAAAATTATTTCTATTTTTCAATAAACTTCCATAAACTTTTTCCAGCAATATAGCTTCTATACCCCGTTGATAGTAAGAACTGTCAAACTCCTTGAAATAGTTATCAGCCGCATACCCCACCACTTCATTGTTGGCAAATCTTTAACCATCCAAACATTTCTTCAAGTTTAGGAACATAAATTAGCCCGAGGGAGCTAAATCTAGCGAATAAAGTGCGTGATGAAGCAATTCGAACTTTAATCTATTAATTTCAGCCATCGCCATAGTAGATGTGTGAACCTGAGCATTGTCCTAATGAAACAACACTTTCTTTTTCTCAAATGCGGTCTTTTTGCCATAATTTCATCACCCAAATGCTGTAATAAATTACCATAATATTCGCTGTTGACTGTTTTTCATTTCCAAAGATAACCAATAAAAATAATACCCTGCGCACCGTCTTCGACTTCTTTGGACACGATTATCCTATTCCAGTCCTCTGCTTTGACTGTTCCTTTGTCTCAGGTGTGAAGTGGTGGACCCTTGTTAAATCCATAGCTATAAATCACCAACATCGTCAAACACTCTACTGAAATATCTTCACGACGCTCCTTTTACTCTATTGAAAGCAAGCGCGGCACCCACCTTGCGCACAGCTTTCTCAAGTTCAAATCTTCGGTCAATATACGATTTGTAGCATTTTTTGAAATGCGTATTAGCTTACGCATCTTGAGCCGACGATCATCCAATAGTATTTTGTGGACTTCCTTAATCGTGTCTGGCGTGTATACCTCAATTGATCGACCAGTACGTGTTCGTCTTGGCATGTCATACAGCCTTGCTACCCAATATTTTACGGTCATAAACAAGGTAAACCGGAAACAAGACCCACATCCTTGCATTTCAATTTAGTTATATGTCAACGAAAATATAAATTAAAATAAGGTCAACTATGTACCCAATCAAGTATACAAATACCGCTGCAAGCTTCGTCTTTTTAGGATATCGAGAAATCGACCCAATTTGGAATTTCTGCGTAGAACGTGAAGTGTTGTTCAAATGAAATTGAAGCAATATCTAGCTGATACAGCGGGATAGGACTTTTCAATTGAGGGTTTCTAAGAAAGTTTTGACCAGGACTGCTACATGTAGACGAATGCTATCATTATAACTAAATAATTTTTGGCTCAGTCTCATTAAGTCTCAATAATGATTTCATCCAGTTTAAGTGACTTACATCAAATATAAAGAGGCGTATTTTCCCCCTGAATATTCGGTTTGGCTGTCGACGCTAGAGTAGGGCGCCTGGTTTCTGTGTTTACTTTTTTTTTTGGTTTGTCATCGTAAATTCCTTGTTCATCACCAGTGACTATACAATATTACCTGATTTATACCTGACAAGCAACATTTCTTGGAATCATTCACAATGATTTTAAACGTTGTGAAATTGCTTGTTGTGCCACTTCTAGTGTAATTTTAACTTCTTCTTGCTCTCTGGCACGAACATTCCTTCAATAATGATTTCTATGCCGCGTCTTCGAACACTTTGAGCTTTCCGCTCTGACGACCACTCACCACTGTTAAACTTTTTAAAAGCATTCACAACTTCTCCCAAAACATTCGATGGGACACAGATTGTGACAGCGTTTGATGTTTAACTTTGTAACACAATTGCAGACTAACCAGCTGATTCGTAATTTATGAAAACTTCTAGCCACTGTTCTCAAATATAATGTATAAAATTAAATTATATTGTGCAATTTTCGGCTATTTAAAAAGCAATATGCCGTAGCATATTAAAACAGCTGAATTTTAATGTTTCTCAGTTGCAAAAGTATGACAATTTAATTCTATATCGTAATATCAGTAGTTGGAAACAGTAAACATTTATAAAGACATTTTTTTTTTTATTTTAACAAATATAATTTATTGCATCCATCGCTAAATTAATTATTTAAGAAATAATTTGAATGGATGAAATTTTTGTAAAGGCCAGCTGATATGATGCTGTGATAAAACTGGACAAATAGACGGAAAGAAAGTATTACAACCATATTCTCATTTAACTCACATTAATTAAGTATACGTGTGGCGTAAAGGACATTTACGAAATGAAAAAAGCATTAAAAAAACTTTGACAAAGGTCAACAAGTGTCTAACATATTTTGCACTTTCCTCTACATTTTATTATTTTTGTGCTGACAAGCAAATTCAAACACAGTCACACGAAGGTGACGAATAAACTATAAATGACTGAGGGACACGCACACACACCAAGTCCTGCACATACAGACTAGAATAGTGTGTTATTACAGCCATATTCGTTCGATAATTTTACTCAGCAATGTCAACGTTACTGTTGGGACACGAATACTACCAGAAATTAAAATCCATCGATTGCCGAATCAACACCGATACACGCGCACATTGACCATACCGGTTGCGGTGGGAATGCAACGGATCCAAGTGGTGGTAAGCATTATATGGTAAGTAAGCTATCACCAAACGCTGTGTTTTGCTAAAGGATGTCATCGCCGGTGCTGCCTTCCACTGTGACTGCCTGACACTGTGACTAGACAAATTGCGGGAATCGATTTGGTTTTTAATTTCACTTGCAAAGAACAAACCGGCCCCATAAGAGGTCCATATGGAAATTATAATAAAAAGAATAAATTAATTATATAATTATATATATACACTGAGCGAAATTCAATTAAAAGCACTCACTTTTTTTTTAGGTTATTTGAACCCTATTCATGTTAGTAAAGATTTTGTGTTAAATCATATGTTTTTACTAATTTTATGTTAAACACACCATTTTTTTCATTTAAATAACAAGCTTATAATGTAAGAAAAGCGACAGAATAAAAAAATAAAGCGCGAAATTCAATTAAAGGTGCTGCTTTCTGTAATTCTTTTCTTGGTTATATTTATTTTCTTCTTGCGACAGCATGCGCCCCTTTGGGGTACCAAAACTAATCCCGAAAGGATTGGTCAAACTACCTTTGAGATTAGAAGTAGGTCCCCTTGGAAAAACTTCCTCAGGGCCCGCTTCCTCCCTCGGCCAAAGTACCTTTGCAGTCACTTGGTATAAAGTGAGCTACCTCCAGGTTAGGAGTTGAGGTAATCTTGGAAGACCTCGGATAGACATGAACAGTGTTTTCCAAGCTTCTGCCTTCCTTCACCAACGCAAAAAGCAACGCAAAAGCACTGAAAACACATATTCGGGCAACCACAGCCAGCACGATGCTCCCACAAAGGGTCCAACACCATTGACCAGGAAGGAACAATGTTAAATGGGCCCCTGGTCACCCGTGCTACCTGAAGAGAAGAACCCTCAGGTCTGGGTTTCGCAGACAAGCTACCCCAGTTTTGCTTTATCATACCTCGCATGGAACTGGTAATCCATAATCTACGGCATAGATTTTCAATGTCTGAGGAGAGAATATCAACACAGCAAAGCATGCCATGCTTCACTCATAGTCTATTAATCAGATCCCTCTATTAAAAACGAAAAAGATAAATCTTCTGATATCTCCCGACGGCTTCTCTATAACCGCACCTGTTGCCAGGCTGTGTCTTGTTTAACTATGACTCTCCCCTTTACTTGGTTTTCGAAAAACGAGTTCCAAGATCAGTTTGATGTCATATTATAGGTGAATCCCAAGACATAATCCACCTGTTCCTAGGACGCCTGGCACAAGGCCACACTACTTTGTTTTTGTACGCAAGCATCATCCTTTGCCTGCTTAATTACAGGATCGGGTAGAGAGGCTTGCGTTTTAGGGTAAGCGGTACAAAGCATCCTAGGAAACACTTGCCTATCCACTTGGCATCGAATCAATCATTTTTTGGAACTCGGCACGTGGTATTTGAACCCATTCCTGAGATACGATTTTTTGAAGCTCTTCCACCGATTGACGATGGGCCAGTTTGCCCCACATGTTTTCAATAGGATTTAAGTCCGGAGACCGAGCTGGCCATGACATACCGGTAATTTCTTTATCTTGAAAAACGTGTATCACTAGCCCTTAAAACGTGTATGGCCGCATTATTCTACTGAAAATCCATGTCGCTAAATGGTTCTTCATCCAAAAAGTCCACAAGAACTTTCTTCAACAAATTTACGTAGCCTTCTGAATTCAAACGCCCGGAAATTTTGCATATTGGGGTTTGATTTGTGGTGGATAAATGCAGCCCAAACCATTAGCGATCCGCCACCAAAGTTTCGTTTTGTAGAGTAACATTCAGGCTGCTGAATGTCAGGCCAGTAATAATTAAAGCCAACAGGACCATCCAAACCAAACTTTTTCTCATCTAAAGAAACTTTCTTTTTCCACTTTTCCGACCATGCCATGTGCTCTTTTGCAAATTTTAGCAGAGCCATTTTGTGTCCGTTTGATACAGCCGATTTAGACCTCATTCTTTCCCCCAAATTAGTCGGTTCCTAGTTGACAAAATTTGATGGACACGTCGCTTGGTTATCGGTAGGTTTTAATGATACAAAAAATTATTTAATGATACAAATGTGATCGTACATGTTGATGGTAACGTGATAGAAGAATCGGAAAGCGTGCGTTATTTAGGAATGTGTCTTAACAATAAACTGCCGTAGGATAAACACATGGGCTTAAAGTCCAAAATATCGTCAGGATCTGGAATTTTGTACAAATTGAAAAACAAATTAAATGTAAAACTATAGCTAATGTTTTATCAGTCTCTGATACACTCTCATTCGACGTATCTTCCTTTCGTGTATGCATGTAAGTCAACCACTCGTCTAAAAGCACTACAATCGGCACAGAATAAATCTTTAAAACTGTTTTTAATTTACCTATGAGATTCTTTATATAAAGATTATGCCACAAATGTTTTACCTGTTAGGGGATTATACAAATAACAACTGCTGCTCTACGTCCACAAATCAATAAATAGAATTGAAGCCTTTACAACATCCTTTCATAGAAATACAGGGTGGCGCAATAGAACGTGCATATTGCATCATCTTTTTTGCGAGGTAGAAAAGGTGCCTACATCGTTGGGTTAGCGGGTTCATGGAGTTATAGTCGCTATAAATCACTTCGACGGGAAGCGTCGCGCATTTTGCGTGCGCGCATTTTACGAGAAATCTCGTTCATATATAGGTATTGCTACTAGGCGACTATATAGACTGAATATGGATATGCTGAATATGGACTACGGCGAATTAGTGAAGCTCCGAGTGCTAATTTAATTAAAATATGGGTAAAGCGTTTTGAAGAGACCGGTTCAACATTTAAACCACAAGCAAATGGTCGCCCAAGAACATCTAGGACCGAAAACAATGTTGAGAGAGTTATGGAGTCAGTACGAGGAAATCCACAAATGTCGACTCGCAAGAGATCGTCTGTCATACAATTATCGCGACGAAGTTTGCAACGAATTTTAACATTGAATTGAAAGAGTCTGACTTCATAGCAAGGCTCGCATTTGCTAATGAAATCCTTTTCTCTGACGAGGCTCATTTCCTTATGAATGGGTTCGTAAACCGTCAAAATTGTCGTTACTGGAACAGTGAAAATCCCAAAATCAAATACCAGAAACCATTGTCCTAAAGTGACAGTATGGGCAGCAATCTCTGTCAGAGGAATAGTTCGTCCTTTTTTCTTCGAAAATGCGCGGGGCCAAAACGTCACGGTTAATACGGAACGCTTTGTTGAGATGTTGGACGGATTTTTGGCTCCAGAAATTGAAAGTTCAAGAATAGTGAATTCCAGAACTTGGTTGCAACAAGATGGAGCTACCTGTCACACATCAAATGACTCCATGGCGGTGGTGAAACGGATGTTCCCTGGCAGACTGATTTCGAAAAGAGGTGATATCCCATGGCCCCCACGTAGTCCAGACTTGACGCCTCTTGACTTTTTTTTTGGGGATACCTCAAACACAAAGTTTACAGTAATAATCCAAGAAACATCGTTCAGCTCAAGGAGAATATCCGTGGTGAAATGACAGCCATTACACCAGTATTACTGAAGAAAGTTTTCAATAATTTTCGTTTGCGGTTAGAGGAGTGCCGTCGTAGAGAGGGTCACCATTTAGATGATGTTATTTTTAAAAAATAAACTCCATTTATTACTCTACAATGCCTTAGATTTATTTTAACCATACCGTTTGTATTTATTTTTTAATCTATTTTTTTTTTTAAATATGTACGTTCTATTGCGCCACCCTGTATATGATACACCCAAAGATCAACACGTCAAACAATGCATTTTAAATGTCGTGTTTTGTCGGTTAAAGATGACCAAGCAACGTGTTACATTTGCTAGACCATTTGAGTGTAATCAATCGCCAGTATATTTAAAAGAAACTTCACTTTTATCAGCTTTTAAAGTCCATTTAAAAAAATATTTGATAGATAATTTGGAAATGCTTCTAACATATTTATTTGTATCTCTCATATTATTAAATCATATTATTAAATTCACGGGCCCCGAAGATCACCTGACCTGACTGCACCACACTTTCTTTTATGGGGTCGATCTGTTGATTTATCACAGAAAATGTGTGTTATTTAAAACAAATATACTATTTGGGATAGTCATCTCTGCATTTTATAGCTTTCGATTAATAAATAAGTAGAAAAATTATTTAAAAAAAATACTAAAAAATATCCCTGTTTCTAGGCGAGTTCAAGCCTTGCACGGACAAATTCTTTCATATTGCGACGATTCCCCCACTTGCGAAGTGCTAACTAATGGCCATATAAGTTAACCGTTCAAAAAGCCCTCTTCTCATTCAGTCCGTTCAGTAAGTGAAAGCCACCAAGTGAAACCAAGGACTATGGATTAAGTATAAGAAAATGTTCGATGAACTATAATCTGTTTGAAATTGAACAAAGAATAACTGAAAATATTGTTTTTAAATTATCCACTTGTTGTTCATATTATAAGAGCAGGCGCTTAAGAAGTTTAAACATTTACTTATTTCTGCTCCCCAATGCTGGCATATTCTTCAGCGCTCGACCCAAGCAAGTCCAATGGACATGTTGCCTCCCATACGAATTAACATACCTCCTCCCTCCTCTTACTTTCCAATATGCGCTGAGAGCTATTCTCGGCACACCACTGTGGGCGAATATTTGCAACTGTACTGCGGCTGTGTGTGTTTAAATTTCAATGTGTACTCGTATATGGGTAAGACGTTCTTTCTCCGACAAGTTGAGGGTCAACAACAATGCAATTATTTATTAATATTGACATTGTCTACGTGTCTATGCAAGGTCTCTGCCTCAAATTGAGGGCGATTGTGAGAATGTGACAGTCGCACCAAACAAATCAGATGCGCCCTTTGTGCTTGATTTGTATGTAATATCTCTCTTTAAGGACATTCATGTTTTTATGTCGCCTGTTGGCCATAATCACATCACATGGTGTCATTCTTGAAACAGGTGTCTGAGCAAACTTTAATGCTAACAAGAAAATACAACAAACACATTTAGAGTTGTTGGATTGTGCGAGTAGACATGAGAGCAGTAGGCGGTTAGGTGATATCCGGTGTTGTAGTTTTGATTGGATTACCCAAAGCCATCACAATTTTAATCAGTCTCTCTAGGTATTCCAATATGGCCCCTAAAAGTTTACAACGTTTGAAAGTAAGAAAACAACTGCAATAGAATTCATTCCGACATGGATCTTTACATCCAACGTACAACAATAAACAGCTCAACGTTTAATACCCTCAACTTTTTTCTGCCTCAGCCCTCTGCCTTGCTGGCAATCACTTGGAACAAAACTTTGTGGTATTCCTTTAAAACGCTACGCATACAAATACACAGACGTTGTTTATGGTGCCATAATAGTTGTTCTTCTTTAAAGTGATTGTTAAAGAAACAACAAAGTCAGGTCAAACGGGCATAAGAAACGTATACATACTTAAAAACGTACACACACACACAAACACACACAAACACATACAAAGCTGTAATCCATTCGGCCAACGCCTGACAAGAAAGAACTGGGGAAGCCAACTTGGCTAAAACATTTCATGGAAGTATATTGCCCATAAGACGTTTCTGCATTCTATATGAGAGTGCCAGTGCTATTGCTGATACTAATGAAGGACTATAGATTGTTGCTGGGGATGTGTAGCGGTTATTTAGTGCAGATGTTTATGTGTGTGTGTGTGTGTGTGTTGTAATCACATTACACACAGGTAAATATAATAAAACACTAGAAACTGTTCGGAAAGTCCTCTGTAGAGTGGCAATATTACCCTGCACAATATTCAATTAGGTTAATACTTGGTAAAATTGAACAAAAAGCACCATCCCATTTCTGCATATTTTACATAAATAATTTAAGCGAATGAGGAATGAAAAAGATTCTATGAATGCTCTGTTTTCTCCTTTTGATGAGGATGTGCAAAATATTGACGAATTCATGACTAAATAATGTGAATTCTTAAATAAGACTCCAACAACATTTCTTAGCAACATTTCTCGGTCAAATTTTAATACACTTAAAATGAAATAGAAACCATTTTATTACAAGCGTTATAAAAAGAAACGTAAATTTTCAGTATTAAATCAAATTTTTCAACAAGGCTGGAAGAATTCCATTATTGTTTGTAATAGTTTTGTTTTTTTTTTTTACCTCAAAAGTTCATTACTGTGCCGTTTTAATGCAGAATGTTTATATTGAAATCAGATATCATCTTGACAAAAGTTGACAAAAGCACGCGGAAGATCACAGACGGTCCCTCGTTGCCCAAAACGCTGAACCAATCGGTAAATTGTTGGGCCGCTACGAGCATTTCGAACATAAAAGAAATTTCAATATGATTTGAATAATCGAATGCTGACTTTCAAAGTAAAATTGAACAACTTTGGTTCTTTGTTCTGTGCTGAGCCTTTCCATCATAAATTTCCCAAGTATTATTTTGTTAATTCTGTAAAGTGACGGAAAAAAAGACTTAAAGAAAAAAATGTATTCACTGATCAAATCTTAACATTACTTATGCGCCACCCTGTAGACGCTGCTTTGTCAATGTCACCAAAATTATCGACAAAAGTGTTGACTTCCTACAGGGATGCTAAAGAAATTTCGACATGATCTGAATAACCGAATGCTGACTTTCAAAGTAAAAGTGAACAACTTTGGTTCTTTGTTCTGTGCTGAGCCTTGCCATCATAAATTTCCTAAGTATTATTTAGTTAATTCTGTAAAGATTTAAAGAAAAAATGTATT
>JAHXMU010000593.1:82932-103000 GCA_019455685.1 Philornis downsi
AAGTATTATTTAGTTAATTCAGTAAAGAGATGGAAAAAAGACTTAAAGAAAAAATGTATTCACTGATCAAATCTTAACGTTACTTATGCGCCACCCTGTAGAAGCTGCTTTGACAATGCCACCAAAATTATCGACAAAAGTGGTGACTTAGAGACACCTGGCCTCAGCCTTTCTACAGGGATGATATATCCCAAATCAGAACCCTCATCATTGGACATAGTAACTGCAGCTGATGGAAATTTATTTATATTACATGGCAAAGAGACATTTTTTCAATTCCATGACACAACACAAATAACAAATTCTGTTCCACTGTGCAGTATCAAAGCAAAGCCAAAGCCTCGATGTTCAATATTTGCGCGAAATTTTCCTTTTTTCCAAACCCTTTAAATCCTTCGGAGATCTCGACAAATTTAATATCATGGTTTCGTAGAAGCGACAATTTGAAAAAAAAACCTCCATTTTTTTTGCCTCGCTTCTCGTTTCCCACTTTACCAACATTGTTCACATTTTACAAATTGTTTCCAAATATGGATCCTTAGTTGATAGACAAAACTTTATGAATTACCTTTAGCTGTATTCCATCTACCTTTTTCAGAGAAATGTAGGCAAATGTTGGCAGACCAAAGTTACGTGATCTGGTAAGCACACAGCAGTCCAACCCATATTTTACTCTTAGATGTGCTTTCAAATGTTAGTAATTTTTTCCCTCTTAAAGCACATGGAATTCCTTCGCAATCACTTTAACCACTGACGCAATACTCACGTGTTGTTTGACAAATTTTGTTATATCGATTTATATCTGTACATTTTTGATTTGGCTAATATTTGCTCAATTATATGATGTTTCCTCGAATGTCAACCAACCACATAGCACATTGAATAACCGCCATGGGGGAGTCGAAAGGCAAAATGGAAATGTTTCTAAAATTTAATATGCTACCATTGAATTTTGCTTTGTTGCATGCATGCATAATCCATGCTGAACACCATACAGAAGTTGCTCGATTAGGAAAAAAAATCAGCCAATCAGCAAACATTTGAGCGGACAATAAAGAGTCAGGGCTATAGAAGTTAACAAATTTCTTAGAAAATGTACGATGCTGTATGATGGTGTAATTGTTGTAAGTGTAATTGTATGTGATATGCATCATATTCTAACGGAAGTTATTTAAAATGCAAATACAGGGTAGCGCACCAATTGTGCTACAACAAGAAATTCATATTAAAATAGGAAATACAAATTTAATCAATATATTTCATCTTTTCTTTTGTTATTGTATAGAAAATTCAATTTTATCTTATAAAACTAATTAGTTTTGTGATAGACCGCAAATGACCTCCATACTCATTCACGCATATGCGACACCTGATCAGAAAATGAATCATTGGGGCCTGAAGGGTTGAATTCGGAAAAGACTCGATTATTGTTTTAATGAGCAGCTTCAATTCTTCTTGTTTGACATAACTCCATAAAAAGTTTGGTGCAGGCAGGTCAGGTGACCTTAATGGCGTACGGAAAGTGAAAGGATCGACTCGATTATTGTTTTAAAGGACTGCTTCAGATCAGATAAATTCATTGGTTTCATTTTATACACCCGTTGCTTGACATAACCCAACAAAAATGAGCCTGGTGCAGTCAGGTCAGGTGACCTTGATGGCAAGCGGAAAGTGGAGTTTCTGGATACTAATTTGTTTGAGAATTTTCTTTGGAATTTGCCATAACCGGTCTGGCTATGTTCGCAGTTGCTCCACCTTGCTGGAATCAAATGCTATTGAAGCGGACACGTCTTCGGCGCCCTTCTCGGTAAAAAAGAAACTCCTTCTTTAAATAACGACCCCCCCATTGGTTGCCATTTTGTGCTTGTAACAAGATTTGAGCATCACACTGTATCATTTGCGACATATGGCTACGTAACAGTTCGGCTTATTCATTTTCCTGTTGCTGAACATATTTTCCTATTCACTGAATTAGATGAATAACAATTAATGTTTTAGGATATTATGATGAATTACATTGAATCAAACTGACTCATTTTGAATTACACTGAATTACGTTAATTGTAAATATTTAGCATAAATTGTAAAAATTACCTATTTATTTGTTAGTGTAAAGTCTATTTCGACCAACTGTGTAACTGTAAAAACTCCTATTTGACACCAGCGATAAGATCGCTCACTTTTTCCGCTAGCAGAAAACCGGAACACGTCGCCAAATGCTCTCAACGTAAAGTAGAAACTTTTAATGTATGTTAACCAATCTCTTGTTTTCATCTTCGTACACATGAAATCCCCCTTAAGTATTCCAATCCCGCAAAGAAGCTGAGTTATTCCCAAAATCCTTCAATTGTTTTTGGAACCTAAGTTCCACATACAATCTAAGGGTTGCAAAATCTGTCAGATTTACAATTTTACACCCATGTTGTACAACAATCAATCATTCATCTTTTCCACTTTTTCAAATGTATGAAAAGTCGTTTTTCCTATCTTTCCAAAAATAAGAAATATAAAAAGTGTTTTCAAGTTTTTTGATAACAAAAATTATTTTGTTGCTGTATTTTTAATTGAACTTAATGTTTCATTAAATCGAACAACAACTCATTCCACAAAATAACAAAATATGTTAGTTTAATACTTAAATAAATACTAAATTAAGATCATGAAAATAATATTTAATTTTTGGTTGGAGAAACAAAACATACAATCTTTGTGCAAATGCAACGACATAAACATTTTTCAGCATTGCAATAAGAGATGGCTCCACAGCTGGTTCCATTATAAGGAAACAAACATAGAACTGAGGTAGCAATGATGGGTAAACTCTGTTCACCGACTTTCGACATATGCACATCGCTTGACAACGCAACAAAATATAATATTCATAACAGATTGACAGATTTTTCGAAGTGCTGTATTCCCATTGTAGTTTGTAGTTGTTTTGTTGCAGTAACCTACTTTTCCCCCGTTTTATCGAGTCTCATTCCTGGCAAATTTTAGAAGGTTGCCATACAAATGAATTCGGTCATATCATATTTCTAAAGTCAATTTTTACAATTCAACTTAATTAGATAAAGTTAGGACTGAGGGTAGGTTAGGTTAGGTTAGGTCAGTGTGGCAGTCCGAATAGACAGACTCACTTAGACTGTATAGTCCATTGTGATACCATGGAGACTAGCTTGTCCTGTTGAACCATCCTGAGCGCCTCAAGAAGCTCTTAAGCCGGTTAGTATCCATATCGTATAGATCTTCTAGGTCTCTAAAAAAATAAGAGGCAAGTGTTGATCCCCGCCTGTTTGCCAGGGCGGGACAATTGCAGAGAAGATGTTCTACGGCCTACTCCTCCTCCTTTGCATCTCCACAGCTCCTGCAGAAGTCACTAATCGTAACCTTCAGTCTCACTGCATGTCTTCCAATCAGACAGTGTCTCGTCATAACGGATACAAGTAAAGAGACTTCGAATATTGACAGCAACGGCAGTGTGTGTGAACGCTTCAGATCTAGGCGAGGTCACATCTCTCCTTGGATTGACTACAGCCTCGGACAGACACCCAGCTATCATTTGCTGCTAAGTATGCCTCCCCATCTCGCAGTAGGAGCTTACAAGTGCCCAGAGGCACGCCCAAGGGACTCCAACTCGGCTGCAGTCTTTAAGGTCGTTCCTAGCGTTGCCAGCTCGTCTGCTCAGCAGTTCCCTGCTGGCCATCCACATAAGATGAATGCTGAAATGCTGAGCCATCTCGTTAACAGATCAGTGGCATTTCAGGGAACAAACCAATTGACCGATTTCATGAAAGTTGAATTTTTGTGAAGAAATTTCTAATTTAAAAATTAAATTTTGTTCTTTATGTTGCCAATTAAGAACTCAGACATTGGCTTTGACTATAAAACAATGCTTAGAATGGGGAAACTTTTTTTAAGTAGTATTTTACGAACACGTTGTATTTATTCCGGGTAACAGATCACTTTTACATTTTATTAATAGCTGCTACTAATGTTACATTGCATCCTTCGGGTGTATGTCCGTTCTCAAGACCCTTTTCTGTAGGGGTGTTTTTTATTTTTCCCTATATTACTTTAAACATGTTTAATAAAATTTCATTTAATTTATAAAATATTTCATTTGGATTTCAATTGCAATTTAATTTAAAAAGAATTCATTGAAAACTGATTCATTTGATCCAAAAATTATATAAATAAAAATATATATATATAGGGTGATTTTTTAATCGTAGTTTTTTTTTAAATCAAATAAAACACTCAAATTTGCATCATTTATTAATATATGTTATTGGAATGGATAAATTGGTCTTTGCTATTTAATTTTCAAAGATAATTTCATGTAAATGTTGTCCGCGACTCCGTCCCAAAATGTCCATTCGGAAGGTCCAATTTTGCGTCACTTCTTCGAGCATTTCGACCTGTATTCCACAAATAACGTGTGTTATGTTATCCTGTAAGGCTTCAATAGTGTTCGGCTTGTCCACATAGACTAAAGACTTGACATAACCCCACAAGAAATAATCAAGAGGCGTTAAATCGTCAGATCTTGGGGGCTAAATCGAGAGATAACCAAATTCATCCTTCAACATATCCATTATTTCACGAGCAGCGTGGCATGTTGCATCGTCCTGATGAAACCACATGTCAACCAAGTTCTACTCTGCCAATTGGGGCAAAAAAAAATTGCACATCATGGCTCGATATCGTTCGCCGTTGGCAGTAACGCTTCTTCCACGGTCGTCTTTGAAGAAAAATGGACCGATGGTGCCACCAGCCCATAAGCCACACCAGGCTGTCGTTTTTTCGGGATGCATCGGTAATTCATGTATGGCATGTGGCTGTTCATCACTTCAGATGGGACAGTTTTGCTTGTTTACGTATTTAAATTGTTGATTCAGAAGGTCGATTATGACGACCATAAAATGGTCGTATCAAACGACGCACATTTGTCACAGAGCACGAACTTTGATAATAAATTTCAACGATTTGCAATCGTTGCTCGTTTGTTAGTCTTTCCATGATGAAATGGCAGAGTATACTGTACACTTTTCACTTTGACAGATGACGTTTGGACGCCATTACCAACCAGTGCTGCCAACTTAAAAAACTTAAATCTTAAAAAATCACGCTATATGTATAAAACGATAAATATTACATATATATATTTTTAATATTTTGCATTTCTATCTGGCAGAAGATACAGTGGTGGCTGATCTCAGATAACTACAATATAACTCCAGTCCAAATGTACACTTGTTTTCAGTTAATCCTATTTAATTTGCATGGCTTAGTTAGTTGAAGGAATTACCATACAAATTACACGATATAAGATGAAGCGGTCTACGTGTAAGCGGTCTAAGTGTATTTAGCAGGACATCAGCATCGACGATATATTAACTAGGTTTCAATATGTATTTGAGTTTAGCAACCTTAGCAAAAGATTCATACAATTGAGAAGTTACTGTTCCAAAACTAGAATAGATTTCGTGGTAATATTTTCTCGTTCATCGCCATGGATACAAAACGTTCTATTTGTTTCAGGCAAATGGATTAGTTATCTATGGACGGTGCAAGAAGAGGGGAAACAATTTCATATTGTATACGTATGTATATTGAAATGTCAACAAAATGAAAATTTATATTACATGTCATGTCACATTTTGCAGGGAGTTACAGTTTATTCAAAAAACACCTAAAATTGAATATTATACCACCTGAGATCATAGTATTTCACCATCGTATTGGTTTAATTCAAAATGGGGTTTTCAAGCAGAAAACATTAATATCACTATGCCGCAACATTGATTCAGTCCCTCCTTTCCTTTCGCACAAATCACAGTAATCGTTTAGATCAAGATGTGGTATAACCCTCATTAGTATCCTGTCTCAACAATTTGTTTTCAAATTATCCATGGCATTGTTGGATAAAATCGGAACTCCAGTTGTTCACTAGATTGATTTCTCCCTACAAAACCAGTAGATTAGATTTTATAGATGCAATCATAAAAATAGACACAATCATTTCAAGCATTCGTCTTACACTTCTACGCCTTTGCCTACATATTATTATTTCAAAGGGACCAAATATTTGAAGAAAAAGTTTGTCTTTAAATTAAAATTTTGTTTTCGAATTACCCGTGCCATTGTTGGGCAAAATTGGGCCTCCAGTTCTTCACTAGATTGATTGCTCACCACAAAACCACGAGATTAGATAGATTTTATAGAAGCAATCATAAAAACAGCCACAATCATTTCAGGCATTCGCCTTCTACACCTACGCCTTTACGTACAAATTGTTATTTCAAAGGGGCCAAGTAATTGAAGAAGAAGTTTGTCCTTAAATTAAAGTTTTGTGTGACAATAAAAAGTCGATTGGTTTGTTGTTCTAGCTGTGAAAGCCTAAAACAACAGCAGCGTCAATAGCTTATCGATCTTATACCTGTATGTATAGCAATTTAATTTTATTAGAAGCGCGTGCAGAATTATTTTAGGGAATCGAAATGGTCTCCAAAGTCATTTTCAAAATGAAACACTTCAATATTTCTTAAACCGAATAGCCTCCAGCGGGCAGAATAAACATCAATAGCTTTGTAAACGCAAATAGAGAAGCTCAAAAGTCGTAATACTATAACGCATACACACATTGCCACACGATTGTTTGGCATACATACACGCGTATAGAAAATGTACACATTCGTACGAATAACTGCGGAAGGAAAGAGCCACCCTCAAATAGTTTGTTCTGTTCTGAGAAAATTGATTGTGTATCCTTTATGTGAACAAGGCTTTGTATTCACACATAGCCGCAACTTAGGTCTATTGGACACAATACAGCAACCATTTCACTTTCTATAACAGCACGTGCGTCACCCCCCTCCACATCCCTTCGGAAATTCTTTCAATTAGAAGTGCAATTTCATCATCATCATTGGAATGCCTCGGCGATGGTATTTAGATATCTCTTGGTTAACTTCAGATATTTTCCGTTGATTCCTTTAACGTTAGTTAATGTGAAAAATCCAATGTTTACACTTTCGCTTCAGTTCATTGAAAATTTTTTATTTGTATCTTGGTGTTGGTGGTGTGCAGTGTCTGACATCCTTTAACGTCCTTGGGCGATATTGAAATTTACTCAATTTCCTGAATGTTCAGGAAAATATTGAGAAAAAAGGATATTGCAAATTGTTTATTTGTAGTGGAATAGTCATGCACAACCAACAAGGTGATATGTATTAGCCAGTATATGTGTGCCCTTAAACTATACATTTTCCAGCAACACACAAACACACACACACACACTTACATGTACTGGAGTCGCACATTAGACAATTTTATTGCAGTTTGTTTTATTACCCATTTACGGAAAATCGTAGCGCATTACTGGTATTGCGGTTGTAGTATGATTGAACATTAACATCACCTTGTCATAGTACAGGATATGTGGGAACCATTCACACATGTAAGGTGACCAAGGCTACGTCAAGTTTCGGGTTCAACATCAATGTTATTGTATACAGTAAAACAAAATGTTAGGTTACCTCATGGGTAAACTGTATAAAATCCATCTACAGAATTCAGTTATCACTCACTTTGATATTTCCAGACATACTCAGGACTAAGATTTTCCTGAGTCACAATTTTTTTTAAATCCAATTTGCCGATCTACTTCAAATTGACGGTATATGACTAAATTGTCATAAATTAACCAAGTGTGACCGATAGTTTACAGTTTTTCATATTCGTATATAAATAAAATGAGTAAATTTAGGAAACATTATTTACATTTTGAAGGTACCGGGTTAGGCACTTTTCGGTTTCAAACGTAAAGTTAAATAAAACACACATAAAGCTTTGATTTCGAAGAAGCTTGTATTTCATTATAATCCAAGCCATTATATAAGAAATATAATGTCATTTAAATAGCCGCCTCTGGATTGATTTCAGCAGTGGATCCTTTTGAATTAGTTTTCGATCACTTTATTGCACGTTTCGGGTGGTATTTCGGCGAAAATTTGACGAATGTTGGGTTTCAAATTCTCCAACATTTGGGGATTTTTCACGCAAACACGGTCTTTGATGTAGCCCAACAAAAAAAGTCTAACAGCATCAAATCGCATGATCTTAGCAGCCAATTGACGTTGACAAAACGTGAAATTACGCTTTCTGGAATCTTCTCTTGCAATAAAGCCGAAATCGGTTGCATAGTGTGGCTTGTGGCACCGTCTGGTTGAAATCACATAGCGTTCAATTCATAATCTTCAAAGTTGGTTTTCATACGGTCATAGTGCTCTTAATTGAAATTCGGATTATCCGCCACATTTTCACTAACAAAACTGATATTTTTGGCAGTGCCTACACATTGCAATTATGCACAGGCCAGTGCTTCACATCTGTAATGCTTCCAGTGCCCTTTTTCTTTCTTTATAATCTGGCCAATTCGTTGCCCAGTATAATCACTATAATCACCCCGTAATGTACGAAAAGTGGCCACGTTTGAATTGTCACTTTTATAGTAAGTTTTAACTATTTTTACACGTTCTTCAGTTGTTAAACGATTCGTATTTGTAAATCGTAAATACTTTAGCAAATAATTAACACTTCAAATGACAGGTATTTTAGAGCTGACAGCCTTGCCAGACCGGCGGGTTTGAAACAACAAAATGGATAATCTGTTATTATCATAATGCTTTTCTCATAGAAACTATCGCTCCAAAATAACAAACTGGGACAGTCATTTTTCACAACCTTCTCTTAGGGCGAATCATTCATCAGCAAAATCATGACTAAGAACTTCCCTGCCAAGCTCACGGAACTTCTAGCGAGTCACTATCAACCTAGGTGGCCTGGCTTTGCCCTTTGGAGTCTATTGGTCAAAGACGGCCGCTTCTGTGCGATTGCTTACTTCAGACGATCCAATTATTATTATTAAGAGGTCGGCCATTTGGGAGAGCTCACCATTGACGATTCTCTGCCAATAACACCAAACACAAAGCAAAACTTTCCTGATCGTCAATGCCTGACGGAATGAAAACGAAAGAAAAAGAATGTTTAATATTTTTACAATGACTGTCGATTACAACGCTTTTACTTCAGATTCTGTATAGCAGCGATAATTTTTATAATAAATTTCTCCTTTTAATCAGAATTCATATAACTGCTTAATTTAAATTATTAATGAACAAAAATTTTTAACACATGTTAATAAATATTAAGTTTTTGCACCGTAAACAACACAAAAAAAAAAACACCAAAAATATTTCATATTCTTTATTCCTTTATTTCATCGATCCCTTTGCTTATATGGCATTTGTGAAAGCTATGAAAATTCTATTTTTTGCAATGAATTCCACTTTTTCTGCTGGGATGTTCTACAAATATATTTAAGGAAGTCAAGAAAATTCTTCATCTTTTTAGTTTGATTACAGTCTATGTAGTCTGTTTAATGTCTGTCCTTATATTTCGACTGAAAACGTAGTTAAGAAAAAACTCACGACTGGCATAGAATACATTTTCTTCCAAGAAATAACGACTTCATTTGAAGACTGAAACTAAAAATATAACTTTCTGTAAGAACATTTCTACATATATTATGTTTAAGATTTCCTTATTTTGTAACAACTAATATTGGAAACTTTTAGACAAGGGAAGAGATCTAAGCCAATTTGAAACATGTATTGTATATATTGATGCATGTGGCAAATGTAGACCCTTCACACATTTACGACGTGAAGATTTGTTGGCATAGAATTACTGACTTGTTTAGGTAAATTTTTATGACAAAATGTCATCAGTTCGCACTTTACCTTTCTGCACGTAATATCAGCAAATGTCTCAATTTTTAAAACACCACCGGAGTGATTGTAAAGCTTCCGTAAAATACATAACATTTTATGTGTTATTTAAATAATTCATTGCTGATTTTTATACAACAAATAAAGCAATTCTACTTATTCGACTAAGATCTTATTCAGAAATATGCAGTCCCACTGTACCTATAATGAAAAGTGCTTCCATATATTTATTTATTTACATGTACTGAGCATTGCTCTTACAGATTACAAAAATAGGAAAAATTGAATAAAATAACATAACTATAATTACAAGTACATATATAAATATACATATTTATTAAGTAGTATTAAGTATTTATTTGTAATTTATTGTTGTAATCTATTGCAACTGGATTAAACAATAAATTACAAATTTAGTAAAAATCTTCAAAATGAGGTATCAGCTAAAAGTCTGAGTACAGCTCGTCTAAATGAAAATCTATTGAGAGTTATATCGACAGTATTGGTAACCAAATTAAATATTTGCAAACATCGAGTAATTGGTTCATTCCTTCCATAATTAGTTCGATGGAATGGAACAGCGAACAAATGAGTTTCTCTTAAAGACCGTGTTGGTATGTGAAAGGGTAGAACAGATAGCAATTCGGGTGAATCAATGTTTGAATCTATAATATCCTTAATAAAAATGATGCCTAGAAGCTTTCTGCGGTTAGAAAGTTCCATAATTCCAAGAAGATTGCAACGGCTTTCGTACGGTGGCATGTTATCAAAAGAAAAGTTCTTTTGAAGGGCAAATCTTGTGAAGCGCTTTTGAATTTTCTCAATCCGATTGACACCTACTTCATAAATAGAACTCCAAACAAAGCTTATGTACTCTAAGTGAGATCTTACCAAAGACCCAAATAAAACAGTAATAGCTTTAAAATTCAAAAACATTTTGGTATTTCTTTTCAAAAACCCAAGTTGTGAATTGGATTTAGAAACTATGTAATTTATATGATCTTTAAAAGTCAGTGCGCTATGAAAATATATACCCAGATCTTTCACGATGCTCACAAAAATAGATGGTTGCCGTGGCACCATACTATTAGTGCTGCAATATCTTGTTGAAAGTGTACGCAGTCCTGGATAGATGTTATATTATAAAATACAGGGTGGGCCATAAGGGTGTTGGCGGTTTAAATATTCAATTTCTCGGTAACGCGCGGCACGGGGTGGCGGGGGGATTTGTTGTTCGCTGCGCCGCTTCCTGGAAATTTAGTCGCCATGGAGCCGTACACGGGAGTGCAGCGTGCATTTTGTGTCCGAGCGTATTACGAAAACAATAAATCAGTGATTACTGCACGACGTTTGTATCGGTATGAACACGGTTTACACGATTTAAGTGAAGTTCCAAGCGCCAATGTAATGCGAAAATGGATCAGAATGTTCGAAACAACCGGCTCAACAGTACGGTCCGTGGTCGCCCAGTTTCTGCAAGACCAGCCGACATTGTGGAGCGTGTTCGTGTTTCAGTTCACGACGGTTAGAGCGAACAATTATTGCAACATGCTAGCAGACTTTTTGGTGCCAGCTTTGCAAGAACTTCAAGGCAATACCTCGAGGATGTGGCTTCAACAGGATGGGACTACATGTCATACGGCTAGGGTATCCATAGAGCTGCTGAAAAATGTTTTTCCTGGAAAACTCATTTCGAAAAGGGGGGATATTGAATGGCCCCCACGTAGCAATGATCTCTCTCCATGCGATTATTTTCTATGGGGCTACCTCAAATCGGTAGTCTACGAGAATAATCCGACCAATTTAGAGCAGTTGAAGAGGAACATTATTCAGGAAAGTAACAAAATACCGAGAACAACTTTTCAACGAGTTTTCCAAAATTTGCGACTTTGTCAAGCAGCCGAGGGAAGCCATTTGGACAACATTATTTTTAAGTCTTAAAAATTCCCATGCTTCTACTTTTTAAAAATACAAATATATTTTTTTATGTTTCGTAGTTTTTTTTTAATTGAATATTTAAACCGCCAACACCCTTATGGCCCACCCTGTACTTCGTAACATTTGGTATCTAAATTAAATTAGACTCAACTTTATAGACCCATGTAAAATTAAAATTATTCTGAATACTTCTTCACTTATACATATATAATAGAATGGTACTTGCACATTTGTACTAGCGTAGGGTGAACAAAGCTATTAAACTGCTGATAACTGCTGATACGGCATCGATTATTCATATTCTTCCTGCCCAACTTACACATGGCTAAATATAGGCAGCAGACAAGCAGTTAGTTACGCTTGATGGAACACACAAATTTTCGGCAATTTGTGGTGAAAGCAAACGTAAACGAAATCGATTAATATGTTTAACACCCAACTAAATATTTCAGCCAGATTACTTTTTATGGCCTACAGCAATCATCAGCAGTCGCTTTCGAAATTCAAACCTATCAGGGTGTGTGTGTGTGTGTGTATGTGTGTGTTTATCGGTTTTTCGAATGTTTCGTTTATGTCTCCATAATACAAATTGTGTAGTCACATCATTGCCGTAATTGTCGCTGGACATTTATCATTATATAATAAACTTTCCACCCAACTTTTGTGTTTGTCCTTCCCCCATCCCCCTGGGTGGGTGAGCTGAAGGACATGACGTTGGCAAGTTATTTTCTCAACAAGTTAAACATTGATTCGTATATGAAAGCGAAAGGGTAACGCGGAGACGGATGAAAAGGTTCTTACATGTTAATCGGCTTTTGTTTGCTGTTCTCTGCTGCTTGGTTTGGTAACATGAATTATGTTGGTTACAACATCTTCTTACTCAATGTTCACTGGGATGTTTTAATAAATTTTCCAAATATAAGTCTTTCGGGGATTTTGTTGTTCCGTTGTCATCGTTTTTTTTTTTTTTTTTTTTTTTTTTTTTGTCCATTTACAGCTTAAGACATTGACAGATGACTTTGGAAAATTGAAGCAATTATTTTTAGGGAGATTTTCTAAGTATCGATGGCACAGGCGGATAGCCATAGATCAGCGTGAGCGGAATGCGGTATACATGGGAATTAACTAGATTATATCCTTTTCATTGACAAGAAGATTGACTGCAAATGTTTGCGTTGATTTTTGTTTTGTTTCAAAATTCTTATAATTTGTTGTTATCTTTAATATGCTCAGGGAAACTAAGTATATGATATAACGAATTTAGATGCATTTAAGTCCCATTGAATTCAATCCTTTGCTAAGCAAATAAACTCAACAAGACAAATTATTGCTGGCATTTCAACAATTCTTACGCACATCCATATACAAAACATATTTTCAAATTACAACAATAATTTAATTGCACAAATTCATAAATATTATGACGATCAGCTTGATGACATTCATGAAAAATCTTTCAAAAGTTTTAAATGAAGTGATAATAATAATGTAAATAAGATTTACTTGTGCCACTAAATACTTTCATCTTGTACGAGGTAGAGATATAACATTGTAGGTGTGGCATTAACTCAAAAAGCTACTTCACATAGAATTAAAAAAAATTGTATTAATTTAGTAATAATCGCTTAACAAAGAAGTCAAACACAAAACATTTATATTCAATACGAATTTTCAAAACAGTAACTAGTTTCGGATACCCATTAATTTTTCTGTTATTGACATATTTTGTCAATTGATTTAGCAAAAAGGGTAGAAATCTCTTTTATATATGCAATTCTGGCATGATTGAATCTCTCTCTTGGGATACAACTGATACATTTGTTTGTATTGACAATCGGAAATCACATCGTTGCTACCACTCACTCGTATTATCAGTCTTCCCTCCTATACTGCCGTGGTGGTTGTTATGTAGGAGATTCATCAAATGTATGATTATTTGTCTTAGACTTAATGTTAGAGGGCATGAATGTTTACATTCACATTTGTCTCAGACTCATAAGTATGAGTGTGTAAGTGCAGATATACGAGTATGCCGTCGTTAACAAATTGCTTCTCCCTGAAGGGGAAAACAACGAACTAAATAGATTTGGAGAAAAGAAGGAAAAAACTTGTTTCAAAACAAAATTATTGAAGGATTACGTCCATTCATCGGTGTGTGCGTATTGTGTGGCTGTGTGTTACTCTGTTTGTGCACATGTATGTATGTGTATGTAACACATCAAGCACGATTATCTGTGGTAATTTATACCAGTCAGTGTAGCAAAAATGCTCAGAAAGACTCTGTGCGATTTTTTTTTTGCCCGGGCTGTGCTGTGTTGACATTGTGGGTTTTACTGTCGTTATGACAATCAGCTTAAATCCGTATTACATTCGTGCACATTCATCTATGAATAGAGTAAAGTGTATAAATATAAGCATAAGAAAGTGTGTGTGTGTGTGTGTGTTTGTGTGTGTGTAAATATTTGTATGCATTAACAATGAAATTATGTTTTAATTGCATATTCAAATACTATTTCCTTTATAACCATTAAATTCAATGTCGCTTCTGTTCGCTCACCCCGTTGCTTGCTTCGTCCTTTTGGGCTCTTTATAACTAAATGATTTATTTATGTAATACTCAGAGTCCTTTTAAGGATCTAAGCCAAAATGGTAGGGGTCATGTACCACTATAAGATTTATGGGAAACTGACCAATTTCGTTTCGTAACTTGAATATGATGTTTCAAAATAAAGCAGTATAAATATGGTAAATGGATTAAATGAAATAATTTGGCATTTGTCAAATTTTATATGTTGAAAAGTTTAATTATGATAAAGTTTAAGCTGAAAACGGTTCGCATTAGAAAGAAAAGTATTAAGAAATGTTCTTTGATCTGAGAAATGTGAATATTTACATGCATTAGGGGACACCAGTTCGGTTTCCTTCTTCCAGTAAACCGAACATCAGTCGAGTGAATCGATTAAAATGTCTGTTGACACGGAGACGCAACTTGAATTTGTTCACTACAGAGAATAGAGCATTCCTATTTATGTGGTTAATCAATTGCCAGGCAAATACAAAATTTGTCATGCCTGGTGAATAGAAACTCGGTATTGAACACATCTAATCCGGACAGAATCTATGACCTTATTTTTTAATCACTCTCTGTAATTTGAGCCCAGCTGCCTATTTATGTCAGCCTTGATCTAAAACATGGGATTTCTGAATAGTAGAGCTCACACTAAACTTTTTGCATTCGGAACAATGATTGGAAATATGCAGAATTACTGTATATAAAGGAGGATTTCTTATCCGTTTGAGAATGGTTTCGAAAATTTTTGCTAAATTTACCTTATTTATGGTATTACCTTGATATATTTTCGTCATGGTAGGATTTTAAAGTTGATTTTCACGGCAATTACCTCAGAATTTCGTTAATATGAAAGTATCGATTCTTATGCGGTATGAGAAATAATATCTACCATACAACATATGCATTCAAAGGGCGATAATGAAGTTCTCTTTAACTGCCTTCAAAGTGCAAACTCATCCAGAGATATGTGGAAAAAATGCAGGCAACCATGAAAAAAATGAGTAGCACGTTAGTTAATATTAAATTCCGGAAATCTTGAGGCAAAATTCATTTCGAACTGATATGTCTGGGCGTAATATTTGACAGAGCATTCAACGAAACTTGTGAATCTGGGTTAATTATTCCCTCATTCTTATAGCCCCACCCGATACCAGCACAAAGAAAATAATTTTTAATATTGAAACAAAATTAAATCTTGAGACAAAATTCAATTCGAGCTAATATTTATAGACGTAATGTTTGTTGTGGCGTTGAACGAAACTTGTGAAACTAAGGTAATCATTTCCATTTTCCAGCGCCAGCCCTTATACATTTCACCAAAAGGACATAAGATGAGAGAATCTTGAGACAAAATTAAATCTTGAGGAAAAGTTCAGTTCGAGCGCTGATATTCAAAGGCGTAATATTTGTTGGAACATTGAACGAAACTTGTGAAATTGCAGTAATCATTCGCGTCTTCTTATACCGCCAGGACATAAGATGAGAGAACTTTTAAGTCGGTTCACCTGGCTGAAAATTCTCTTTCCAGAACTTCACACAAATTTACAGCTTATTTCGCCTAAAAAAGGGTAAAAGTGCATAAACTATATGCAGTTATATAAAAAACAATTTTGAATAAAATAATAATTTATCATTTAATATGAAGTCAACGCAATTTTCGTTGTCGGAAACTAACTTCGCTCAATTTTCTACAGTTTCAAGAATATGAAATACATTTATAATACATATTATACATATATGTATATGTAAAAATATAGGGTGGCGCATATGTAACGTTAAGATTTGATCAGTGGATACATTTTTTGTTTAAGTCTTTTTTTTCGTCTCTTTACAGAATTAACTAAATAATACTTGGGAAATTTATGATGGAAAGTCTCAGCACAGAACAAAGAACCAAAGCTGTTCAATTTTACTTTGAAAGTCAGCATTCGATTATTCAAATCAAATTGAAATTTCTTGTTTCTTCTTGGTCCAACAATTTACCGATTGGTTCAGCGTTTTGGCTGCCTGTGATCTTCCGCATGCTGGAAGAACTCGTGCGGTTCGAAATTCTAATTCTTATTCACTTGAAATATACAAATCGTGTAGTGGCTAGATATTCTCGCGCCGACCATGGTGCGATGATTATTAGTACACACGACAATCGTTCGCATGATTCTGGGCTCAACCCCTCATACAGCTACGTATTAAAATAGCGAGACTAAAAGTAAATGGTCGCAAGATCACTAAATGTGAGAAGCTCTCCTATGTCTCATTCGTGAGATGTTAATTCCCTTACAAAAAATTGCTTTTTCTTTGTTTGTACAAAGGATATCTTGAAAAATTTCCGATATTTTCATACATTTCCAATCTTTTAATATAATGTCAAACTTATACTTTCCCTTGGCACAGTAACCTTGCCGATGACATTAATTGCCCCAGCTGGGTGTTATTATAGCAAATAAAAGTATAGGGTTGTTCGGAAAATTCGTTCGATTTTTAAAAGAAATTTACTTACAAATTTATATACATACAAGAAACACATTTATTTTAATCTGTTATATAATCTCCCCCTTTTTTTAACAACTACCCATCTCTCTGGGAGCTTTTTAACTCCTTTCTCATAAAGCTCACGTAGTTTTTCTCAAAACAAAACGTTTAATTCGATTTTTCACTTCCACTTTCCATCCTCGTTATGGAAATTCATATCCTACAAGTGATTTCTCAGACTGCGAAATAAATGATAGTCGGGCGGGGCCGAAGTCTGGGGAGTACGGTAGGTAAAACTTCCCACTGGACCTTTGACAGTTTCTAATGGATTTGCAAGGCAGTATGAGGGCGGCCGTTGTCATGATGGAAGATGACGTCTCTCCGATTGATAAGCCTCAGCCGTTTTTCTTTCAATGTCGCCTTCAATTTAGCTAGTTCTGCGATATAGTAGTCCATATTAATCATTTGATTTATTGGGAAAAGCTCAACAAAGACTGCTCTTTTGACATCCCACCAAAATCGACAAGATTACCTTCCTGAGATGAAGGCCTGCTTTAGAGGTGTGGATTGAGAAGGTTCATTAAGTTTCCCCCATCAGCTTTTCCGCATTACATTGTTGTAGACTATCCATTTGTCATCCCCCGTGAAGAGGTTCTTCTTCTTCACGGTGAGAGAATGAAGTAGCCAAACATCGAGGCTGCTCACAAATCCGAGCTCTTTTATGACCCCATGAACGGTGAAGACCGATTTTTTGACTATTTCAGCTATTTCCCTAACTGTTTCACGGGGATTAGTAGTAATTAAATCCCACAGAAACTATTTATTTTGGTCGTCCTGATGTGGGAGCGTCCGTTATGGAGAAGTCGCCGGTAGAAGATCTTTTAAACCATTTCTGGCAAGTTCTTTTATTTGGTCCGTTTTCTTTACAAACAAACTTAGTTTTTCGGCTGGCTTCAGCAGCAGGTTTTCCTTTTTCGAAAATAATACAGCATAATATGCCTAAGATGCTGTTTTTCGCCCATGTGTCCACTTTTTAAAACTTTTTTTTTAACGCTATCCACTCACGACTAGAACGAGAACACAAGTAAACAACAGTAAACAGTTCAAAGAAGGTGTGGGACGAAGTTATGATAGTGTTTGCAGGAACTTTACGTCATGAGAAGAGACGTATTGTGAACTAATGAATTAACCGAACGAACTTTCTGAACAAACCAATATAAAGACCAACATAACGATTCGCACATTACGATAATATATTGTATACTCCCCAATGTATGAGATACTTAATTTTACACCAAATAGCATCATTTTGTACATTATTAGTACTAACAAATGCATAGAACATTTCATTCACGTCGTTTCCGAATTTTCCTTACGTTACTTAAATGTTTAATATGTTTTTCTCTTCTGCCTTTCACCTTCCCCCGGTATGGTTCTAACGCAACGCTCTATCTCTTGCCGCATACAAAACATTATTGATTGTGGAGTGAGAAAGCATCTGAGGAAATTTTTGCCTCGAGGCATGAGGGTGACTCCGAGTGTTAATTGAATCAGAAATGAGCCATGAGCAAGAATATATCACAAGTATGAAAGCGAAACAACTGAATTTTATTTGCTTTCCTGCTCTGTCAAGTACCATCAAGGCGATTGAGCAGCAATCTAAGTGCTCGTCAGCTTCATTTTTGGTCATGAACAGCTGGGACTTCCTTTGTAGATACAATAAAATGAAGGCCGTATAATAATTACTATCTGCACAGCACAGAATCCCGTATACTAACGAAATCAGATAAAACAGTTCTGGAAGTTTCCCAGAAAAAAAAAACAGTGCCGCAAATATAGGTGGATCATAAGTTTGCAATAATTGAGCCTTATTTGTGGTCTTCATTGAGAACATTTTCGTATTGGTAGGCAAAATTTCTCAATTGTTTAATAAAGTTATCAACCCTTAAGGTAGCGATGATGTTGGAAAGAACACAAACAGTTAAGGGCTCTGGTATTTTTAAGAATATCGAAATAACTAATAAATAACGTCCAGCCAATTGTTTTTTTAATTAATTATTTAATTCTATTAGCGAAATTAATAATTGCTATTCAAAAAACCATCCTGAACCAAAATTGTATTAAATTTAAGCTCGACATTAAATTCAAAAACTAACTTTTGCGATTCACACATTTCAGGAAGTGCTACAGAAATATAGACGTTTCGAATATTTCAAATGATGCCGGGAATTGAAAGAACTGGAATCAATTCCCATATAAGACCTACGGATGAGAACAGATACTGTTAAATCGCCACAACTAAGTAAATATGACGTGTGTTCAAAAAATAAGTTGAATTTTCAAATGCTATTTGCTATTTGTTCTATTATTATTATTTTTTATGTTGGTACATTCGTCTCGAAGACATGTTGACGGTTTTATCTACTTAAAGCGGACAGTTAAGTGAAAATAAGCCTTGTTGTTGAACATAGTTGTTGCTGTTGAATTACAGATCGCTGGTTCAGATTCGGCTCGAGGGACCATGTGAAATGCAATTGCCAGGTTATAAATATGTCAGATTTCGTCTGAAGATTAAATTTGGAACTTAGATTCCTCGAGAGAAATTGGAAGTTTTGTGGAAGAACTTAGGCTCTCGGGCTCTTACAAAGAAGTTTTGTACTGTTAACTTACATTACTTAGGTTTTATTCGTATTTTGAAGGCGGCTGGCAAAGTGGTCCGGTTGGCAGCTGGCAGAAAAAGAGAGCGATTATATCGCTGATTTCAACCAAGAGACGTCCGTGCCCCGCTCGGTTGCCATATGGGCGTAACAAAAATAGGGATTTTTATAGTTACACTGTTGTTTGAAGTAACCTTTACACAAGTAAATAAATAGTTAATTTTTACAATTTACAATATTTACAAATTGTTTGATACAAACAATTCAATGTAATTCAACTTAATTCTGTGTAATTTGACGATTGACGATGAATGATTGACGAAATAAGGGTAAAATTAGATAATAACTATACCGTGGACTTAATTAGTTTGGACTTTAGCCGTGCCTTTGAGTCAATATGTCATGAAACACTATTAAATAAGCTATATCAAATTTATAACTTTTCAACATCGGCATGCCATTTCATTCGTTCTTTTTTATGTGGCAGATCACAACATGTTCAGTTTCAGGGTGTAAACTCGGATTTGAGACGGACATATCGTGGTGTACCGCAGGGTTCTGTATTAGGGCCCACGTTGTTTTCAATTCACATCAATGACATCTTTAGACATATATATGTACATTCTCTTAAAGCTCATTTA